>SNQJ01S0064255.1:53781-74703 GCA_010110895.2 Picea sitchensis
TAGGATTCCCAGTTAGCTAAAAGATCAGAGTAATAAATTCCATTATTTACACACAATAATAATTCCAACAATATTATAACACATGAAATCCATATTATAAGATAAACTAATCGAAACAATATGAAATTGAGAGCAACACTTATATGAAACTTAGAGTTAGTTGGCAACTGCTGAAGGGTGTTCCCTTTTCCACCCAACCATAGGAACAATTTCTCTTGGAGTATTCATCAACTAGCCACCCCTAGCTAGACCATGATTCCATGAAAGAGTTAGGTTCTTCTTTTTTTTCAACAATAGAAAAGGAAAAAGGTTACTCTTCTTTTCCCATAGGAACCTGGTAGTCTAGTTTTCTATCCACCAAGAAAGAGAGCCTTCTATGATTTCTCTCTTAATCACTCAAATTATCTGCAACTCCATTTATTAGCTTGATTAGAAAACATTTTCCAATAGTTCCTGCACCCATAACAGCTTGGTTTCTTAGTTTTCTTTAGAAACAAATAGCCTCACATGCTCTACCTCTTCATAAATGGTCCACATACCCATTTTTGTTCCTTCTCTGCCCCCTACCCACAATTTTCCTTTTTTTTATTACATTATACAACAATATTTTGTGGGTCCATTTCCCAATTCATGGGTCAAATCAAGAAATTTTCACATCAAGCACTCTTCCCATATCCCCATTAACTCTTGAGGAAGAGTTCCCAACTACTATCTTGAATGGTAATTAAATTCTCTAGGACAAAGGATTGTTTTGAGTCTGATAAATTTAAGTCCAGTACAATACTTTCCTAGTAGGGGTCATATCAACCATTACTGTTTCCCCTCACCACTCCCTCTCATGCATCGGTATATACATTGGAAACACCTTCAACAATTGTGAAATTTTTTTCATTTCATTTAATAACATAAATATTTTCATTACATTCTATGGAAAAAGTTCATCATTACCAAAATCCACACATAACCAGTCTCTTTATAGTATTTTGTCAAAATACAATTATATTTACAGGATGGGGGAAACAGGGGTATTACAATCCCCTCCTCATTAAAGGAATACCATATCCATGTACAACAATGAACAATAAAGGGTATGCATGTTTCATGGCATCCTCCATTTCCCATGTAACTTCATCTAGACCAAAGTGTTTCCAATGCACCTTGACCTTTGCAATGATTATGCTCCTGAGTGGGGTTTCTTTCCGATCTAGTATGAATTGTGTCTTTGGAAGGAATTATCCCTTCGGTTCCACCTGAATCATAGACCAGTCAATTATATTATTAGAATCATGTACATATTTATTTAGTAACAAAACATGGAAAACATTATGCACTTTCATCGCGGGAGGAAGTGCTAGTCTATATGCTATATGTCCCACTCTGTCCAAAATTTCAAAGGGTCCACAAAACTAAGACACCAGCTTAGCACAAATTCCCATCCTCAAGGAACTTCTTCTGGTCCTAACTCATAGATACACATGATCCCCTAATTTGAACTCTCTAGGAGTCCTATTTTTGTCTACATAGTTTTTTTGTCTAACCTAAGCTATTTTCAGATTTTGTTTTATTTGAACTACTTTTTGTTCCATTTCTTTTAGCATGTCTAGCCCAAGTGTAATTTTTTCCATTATGTTATTCCATATAATTGGAATATCTCATTGTCTTCCATAGAGATCCTCAAAATGGCTCATCTTCAATGACTCATGATAGTTGTTGTTGTAGGTAAATTCTACCAGTGGTAAGTATTCTTCTCATTTCTTTGGATGATGCATCAGGTGCATCATTAGTATGTCCTCTAACATTCAGTTTACCCACTATATCTTCTCATCAGTCTCAGGGTGATAGGTTGTATTGAATACAAATTTAGTGACAAAACCAACAAACAAATACTTCCAAAAACTTGAGGTAAATTTTGTATCTCTATCTAATATGATTTCCTTAGGTATACAATGTAGTCTAAATATTTATTTCATGAAAATATTGGCAATATATATTGCCTTGCAAGTTGACTTTACATGAATAAAGTGAGAATCTTTTCTTAGTTTAACCACGACCACCATAATGGCATCATTCTGTTTGGTTGATTTAGGAAATTCAGTGATGAAATCCATGGAGATGGTTTACCATTTCCATTCGGGAATTGGTAGGGGATGCAACAACCTTTTTGGGTGCATGTGCTTGATTTTGACCTGTTGACATTTTAAGCATTTATCCAAGTAGTCAACTATGTCCTTTTTCATTCCTGGCCAGTAAAACAACTTCTTAGTGGCTATGATCATTTTCTAATAACCATTATGACCAATGTATGGTATTTTATGTAGTTCATCCATTATGAACCTCTTCAAGTCATCAAAATTTGGAATATACAACCTACCTTTGTAAGTTAGCATGCCATAATTAAACAATTAATAGATTCTATACTTCATCCTTGTGGGCTCTTACTCTAGGTATGATTTCACAGTCTTGACAAACACATGTTACTTGTGCACTTTTTACTCTCTCCTTGATTTTTGATTAATATGTTATTACAACTTCCAAGTGAATCACATTCATTCTTCTACCGAGGGAATCCACCAATCTATTTTCCTTTCCATTAATATGTTTGATTTCAAAATCAAATTCACTAAGGAGATCCATCCACCTAGCTTGTATAACATTGAGTTTTGGTTGGTCAAACAAATATCTCAACCCACTATGGTCTGTCATAAGTGAAAATATTCTACCTAGGAAATAATGCCTCCGCATTTTTAAAGAATGTACTATGGTAGACAATTCCAAATCATGTGTCACATAATTGGTTTTGTGCTCATTCAATTTTATGGATTCGTAGCAAATCACATGCCATTCTTGGATAAGGACTCTGTTGGAAATATTGTCATTGATGTCAACAGTCGAAGTGATGATTTGTAATGATGAAGCACATCAGATGAGATTGTCATTGATGTCAATAATTGAAGTGATGATATATTGTTAAATTATAGATGACATTGTCATTTATGTCAACAGTATATCAGTTAGAAGAAGATGTCAAACTGTGTGGAGATATAGACAATGCAAGATCATGAGGAGGAGCTAACAAGCAAAATATAGACAATGGAAGCTCATGAGGAGGAGCTAATAAGAAGAAAAGAATTGTATGAAGTTCAAAATCTTAGAAGGAAAAACGTTGTGTAGAGATAGGATGAATAATTTCGTGACTATTGTTGATCACGATAGGATCAACAATGATTCATTGATCAAAATCTCAAGCGAGTTAGTGAATGAGGATCAAATATAAGATGGAAGAAGTGCATTGTAGAACACAGTCGACCATTGCATAGGAAAAGGATGAGAATTTGAACAATGCATAGAAAAGGTGAGAAGGCTCAGTAGCCATCCGATCAGAGTTAGAATTCTTGACAGCTGTTGGACCCTCTCAAAGTGGAAGGATAGGATAAGTGGCTAAAAGGTTGAGATGGATTATCTGAAATACCTGTCAACCGTCAGATCTAGTGGAGCGGCAAGGAGGATAAGCCCAGGAGTTAGTTAACACTCCAAAGTCGCGATATGATCTAGGCCATTGGATCATGGAGGGTCATGGACCATCGATCCAACGTAATAGGATATTGGAATATCATATATCGAGAAATCAAGAGTCAGAAGAAGGGAGGTGCTCTAACCCCCGACATCACGAAATGCAAAGTCCCGATTATATCCAGACCATTGGATCAAGGAAAGTTGTCAACCGTTGATCTTCTTCAAGAGCCTCAACAGTCATCAGATCACTGAGGCTAAGTATCGTCGATTAGGAGGAGCGACGTGGGTCATCGATCTGACGAGAGTGGCATACCAGATTTCGAGAATTTGGAGATTTCAAGTTGAGAGAACAGAGTATGCTTATTGAAATACCGAAATGCGAATTCACGATCCAATCTAGACCATTGGATCGAGAGAGAATATTGGCAGTTGAGCTAGAGGACACATGGCATTGGTTCAACACTTCGCTGACTGGAAAGTCAAATACTGGAAGTGCTAACCTTCCAAATAGAGAAACATGATATCACGATAGAATCATGGGCCATCAGATCTTGAAAGCATTGGAGGGCCATTGGATTTGAACCAAGGAAAAATGACACAGTAGACCATGTCATAAAGACATGTTGACAGACCACGTCAGCAAACCACATTAGCTAAGGACACATGGCACAATAAGACACTGACAAGTGTCAAATTGATACAACATTTCAGGCACGTGAAAATCATGAATATGTATGACACATGGAAGCCAATAGGCTGGTGACATGTCATTAAGAGATGTAAGCATTTATGTTACTATGGGATTCCTACTTCGGGATATTTCACCACTAAGAAAAAAATCCAACATCACGAAGTCCCGAACATTGAAACGTCAAAAGGGACTATTGGAGGTCACGTAGATTCGAAGGAAAAACGTCAAAATCTCAACAGCCACACATATCAACACCTAATTAAGACATAGTCATTCAATTAAGGAAAGAAGGGATTAGATTAAGGTTTAAGGTGGATCATTGATATCTTCCATGGAAGAGACATGAACTGACTGATCATATCGTCATTATCGCAACCGGGAGTTTTGTAAGGAAGCAGTGTCTCAAAGTCCCGAAGGACGAAAATCCAAAACCCCATGAGTCGTCCATCTCAGTGGGTAATATGAGTCATCCGAACTGACCGACGATATCTTAATTGGGAGTTTGGTAATACAATGGAGTCACAAAGACTAAAAATGAAAAAGTACCAAAACCCTGTCAGTCATCCATTGTATTGAGAGAATGAATTGTGTCCATTCATTTGATAAGCACTCATGCACTTGTCTCGCCTGAAGCTTGAGGTCACTGCCATTGGTCATATGGTAAAAAGGTTTGACATGGTAGAGAGTAATGCGTTGCCAAAATTTCTAATCCTGTGGTTCTATGCCATCGGTCACATGACATAAGAAGTTTGAAAAAGAAACTGTTATACATCGCTATATTCAGCAAGTCCGTGGTTCTATAATGCATGGTCATATGTGATGGTTTGAAGGAAGCGCCTTCACAAAATCGGGTCTCTGTAAATATAATAGATATTAGGGATCGAGTATAAAGGATTAAATTGATCCATGACAGTGATCAATTTATGGAAATCCTTCACTGTAAAAATGATAAAACAATGATTATAATTAAGTTAATCGAAGAGGTGTGATGATAGAATATGGTCTATTGGTGAGACGAGAATGCATCAGAAACAAGAGTATGATCTAATGAGTCGATCCATGTCTATGATCAACTCATGACAAAAATGAACCAATACACAGTCATGATTAAAAGAGAATAAATCATGAAAATATGAATAAATAATAAAAAGGAAAAATGATATTAATTAATGTTTAGTTTATCATTTTAAATCAAAAGGTACAATGGTTCAAATAAAGGGACATGATGTTTTAAATTTCACACCAGTTTGAAGATTGTATAAATGAGAAAAAGTGGTGAGAAGAAAGTGTCTCTGTGGTTGACATTAGAAGATCAAAAATAAGAGCAGAGTCCAAGATGAAGAACTCTTCATTATAAGGTGCCTATCAATGTATAATTGAAGATCAAGAATAGAAGAAGACAAAGAAGAAGTTATGAAATTCAGAACTTCATAAAGAAGACCATACAAGCAGAGGCTATAGCAATCAATAGAAAGGACAACGATGGCTGCATGAATCAAATTCGATGAATAGCAAAAGAGGTTGATTTGCATTATAAACTAAGGGTGGTTGGGTTGTGTAAGGGCAGGTTGGATCCTACAGGGGAGTTGGTGCTTCCTTGTCAGATGGAGCTAACTAAATAGGGGGTCGTATCCTCCTACCAGTTGGTGTTGGTGAACAAAGGAAGTTGGTGCTTCCTTGTCAATTGTGGCTGACTAAACAGGGGGTTGAAGCCTCCTACCGGTTGTTGTTGGTGAATGAGGGTGTGGGTGAATCCTTCCAGTTGTAGCTGGTAAATGGGTTGTGGTAACATCCTTTCAGTTGTATCTGAAGAAACTTGGGGAATGTCTCTCCATCAAGTTGTAGCTTGAAAACAGTTTTGTAAAATAACTTTTTATTAATGAGAAAATAGTTGGTGGTTTTCCCTATTGGGTTCCATGATAAAATCTTGTGTTCATAAGGGTTTGTTGTTCATCATATATTGCTTAATTGAATAATTAATATGTGTGCTTAATATGGATAAAGATAAAAAGAAAAAGTAGGCAATACTGATTCACCCCCCCCTCTCAGTATTGCTGTATATTTCCATCAATTGGTATCAAAGCAAGGTTTCTTTAAGCATAGTCTAAGAAACTAAAAGGAAGATCAAATTAAGTACACATGGATGGACAAAAGATTTACAATGAGAATGGAACTCCAATACTTAGAAAAGAAAATTACATATTTTGGAGTATAAGAATGGAAAGTCATCTGAAGGCATTGGGACATGATGTATGGAATTCAGTGATCACTGATTATTTCCCACCAAATAGAGTAAGGACTCCAACTCAAAAGAAAGCCAAGAAAATCAACTCAATGGCAATGAATACAATCCTTGATGGATTACTTGATGATATCAAAGAGAATATAGGTGAATGTAACTCTGCAAAAGAAATCTAGGAAAAATTAAAAGACCTCTACTCAGATGAGAAGTCAAATGAAGCATTTCAATCAGAACAAAGTTTAGTCTACAACAATTCTAGTGATGCAGATTATTTTGAACAATACTCAGACATTGAAGCAGAAGTCAATATGAAAGTTGAGCTTGAATTTTTTTTGGACGAACTGAGAAAATATAAACAAAGGTGTAAACAATGAAAATATCAACTTAAGATTGTTGAAAAATTAAATAAAGGGATTGAAGCCCTTAATAAAGTTCTCAGTCTACAAAGATCTCCCTCGAACAAATATGGCCTTGGATATGATGACGCACACATAATTAAAGTATCAAGTCCTATTACTCAGATTGAGGTTGAAGATGACATGTCTAGTGATGATACCTCCAAATAATCTTCTAATCTTCCCAAGAAGATGTATCAAATCAAAAGAGAAGACTCGACCATCAATAAAGGTAAAGACTCTCCACAATCTTCTGATTGCAATAATGTTGATATTGAATTATCCCTTGCAAGTAGAGAAGAAGATTCAAATACAATAACAAAATGTTCTATTAGCATCTATCCCATGGAAGAAGAAGAAGAAAAACTATCAAATACCAAAGAGAAGGTTGATTGGAGTCTATCTGAATACCTCTATCACCATAATGAATTCAACTATAGCTATCTTCATAACTACACTCAAGAATTTCTTGAAAAGAGTCAAAAGAATGTCTTGGAAATAAAGGAAATGCTCAAGGACAGTAAAAATATAATATATGAACAGGACATTCAGTTAGAAGAGAAAGAAGAGGAGATCAAGAGACTGAAAAATGAAATCAGTCAAGAAAAAGAAGAAAAGAAGGAAGATGATGATCCAAGCAAAAACCTTGCAGATCTAAAAGAACTAAGGGAAAGCTATGTCAATCTTAAAATCCAACTTGAAGAAGCCAAAAGGAGAGAAGAGGTAGTAAGGAACCAGTTGGACAAAAAGGAAGAATCTTGTCATAAGATGGAAGTAGAAGTTATGAATCTTAGAAAGAAGGTTGAGAAGTTAGACACCCAAATCAAGTTCTTGAACAACTCCATGACCCTGAATGAGATGTTGGATAGTTGGAGATCACCATATGACAAAACTGGTCTTGGCCACAACAAGGAAGAAATTAGTAATCTCAAGAAACCTGATGCAAGTCCTTCATTTGTAAAAAGTGAAGATAGATCCGATGCAAGTCTTTATTTTATAAAAAGGGAAAGAAAGTATGATGTGGGTTCTTCATGTTCAAAGAATAAAAGAAACACTACAAAAATTAGAAGATCAGATCAAGGAAGACATCCAAAAGCTGCTCATACACCTCAAAGCAAGTTCAGAAGAGAGACACCTTCATGGATGAATCAAAGAAGGTATGAGAGTGTCTTTAACGATTTTTTTTTTCTTGTAATGAATATGGTCATAAAGCCTTGGATTGTAGGCATCATGGAAGAAAACAAGTTGGTAGGTTCAACAACAATATAATATGTTGGAACTACAATCATGTTGGACATATTGCTGCACATTATTACACTATGAGATGCTATAGTTTTGGTAGATATGGCCACAAAGCCTATAACTAATGGAACTCAAGAAGACAACCAATAAGAAATGCTTCACACAATATGACAACAAGAGTAAATAAGAATACATGGAAAATAAAATCTGAAGTAGCAAACAAGAAAGACCAGGAAAATATTGTTCCTGAAACTGATGAAGTTAATGATAGGAGTTTGGAGGATAAAACTTCTAATAATGAATACTCTCAAGACGAGGATAAAGAAGCTTCTGGTGCACATAATAATGATGAATATCTAAAAAAATTATGACAAGAAGATTTGAGTGATGATTATCTCATAAATCTATCAATCCTATTTTAATGGTACATTGAAACTCCTTCCAAAAGAAAAAAAAAAAAAAGGATAGTTGTCCAGAAAGCTGCAAATACTATGTTGAATGAAGAAAATTATCTGATGGATATTCCATCAATTAGTATTTGATAATGGAGGGAAGTTGTTAGCACATCAATACTCATATTGAATAGAGGTCAGCTTAGGATTAATAGTATTAGAACTTCTTGATAACCCCATTGTGGAAGAGCTCATTCGGTAAAATACTTCAAGGACTTTGGAAGTAAGGGTTACATCAAAAGGCGTGATGAGAATTTTTAAAATGTGATGCTAGATCTGATGAAGGTATCCTTCTTGGATATGCTTCTACCAAGAAATCATACAGATGCTACAACCTTAGGATACATAAGATTTTTGAGAGTACATATGTCAAGGTGTATGATATAAAAACAAATTGGTATCCTAGTTAGAGATTGATGAGAATAGATGGAAAAAACCAAGGGTTGTTTGAAGAATATGACCTAAAATTACGTAGTGTTTCAAGAAGACAATAGTATCCACAGTAGCAGTTTTCTAATGTACAAAATGATGTACATGACATCCTATAGATAAAACAAGAAGAGAGGGATTGTGAGCAAGATCTACCCTCTTAGAAACAAAAGGGGAGAATAGTCAGTTAAATCTCAAGGGAAGTTTTTAGTAAGTAAATAAGAAAGTGATTAGATTAAATCTTGAAAAGACTCGATCACTACAAAAAATTAATATCAAGAATACTACTCATATGAAACACAAAAAATCCCAATCAATTGAGATAAGAAGTTAGTAAATCAACAGGGGATGAAACCTTGTCAGGAAGATCTACCTTTTCAGATATAAAAGGGGAGACTAGTTAGAAGTAGAGTGAGAGCATATTGACAGGGGGAGTCATTAAGATATGACTGGCAGAACATGTCCACAGGAAGAGTTACCCAATTTTAGTCTGATCAGTAACATACAAGATCTTTACCAGTGGTCAGAAAAGTAATGATACTGACATATCATAAGAGAAGAAACCCTTTTCCATTGATGTCAAAGTGGGAGAGAAAATTCATATAAAGGAAAACTTCATAAAATAAAAGCATCACACAGGGGGAGTTTTGTATATGAAGTTAGTGAGTTGACCTCAATGAAAAAGGGGGAGATTGTTGGAAATATTGTCATTGATGTCAACAGTCGAAGTGATGATCTATAATGATGAAGTACATCATATGAGATTGTCATTGATGTCAACAATTGAAGTGATGATATGTTGTTAAATGATAGATGACATTGTCATTGATGTCAACAGTATATTAGTCAGCAGAAGATGTCAAACTGTGCGGAGAGATAGACAACTCAAGCTCATGAGGAGGAGCTAACAAGTAGAATCTAGACAGCGCAAGCTCATGAGGAGGAGCTAACAAGTAGAAGCGAATTGTATGAAGTTCAAAAGATCAGAAGGAAAAACATTGTGAAGAGATAGGCTGAAACATTTCATGACTATTGTTGATTAGGATAGGATCAACAATAATTGGTTGATCAAAAGCTCAGGAGGGTTAGCGAATGAGGATCAAAGATCAGATGGAAGAAGCACATTGCAGAACACAATTGACCATTGCACAGGAAAAGGCTAAGAATTTGAACAATGCACAGAAAAGGCGAGAAGGCTCGGCAGCCATCTGATCAGAGTTAGAATTACCAATAGCCATCGGATCCTCTCAAAGTGGAAGGATAGGATAAGTGGCTAAAAGGTTGAGATGGATTAGCCAAAATACCCATCAACCATCAGATCCAGTGGAGGAACAAGCAGGATAATCCCAGGAGTTAGTTAGCACTCCAAACTCGTGATATGATCTATACCATTGCATCATGGAGGGTCATGGACCATCAATCCAATGTAAGCGATATTGGAATATCGGATATCGAGAAATCAGGAGTCAGAAAAAGGGAGGTTCTCTAACCCCCGAGATAGAAAAATGTGACGTCCTGATTAGATCTAAACCACTGGATCCAGGAAATTTGTCAGCCATTGATCTTCTTCAAGAGCCTCAACAACCATTGGATCATCGAGGCTAAGGACCGTCGATCAGGAGGAACGACGTGGGTCATCGATCTGATGAGAGTGGCATACCGAATTTCGAGAATTCAGAGATTGCAAGTTGAGAGAACGAAGCATGCTTCTTGAAATACCTAAATGTGAATTCGTGATCCAATCCAGACCATTGGATCGAGAGAGAATCCTGGTCGTTGCGCTAGAGGACACATGGAGTTGGTTCAACACTTCACTGACTGGAAAGTCAAAGACTGGAAATGCTAACCTTCCAAATAGTGAAAAGTGAAATCACGATAGAATCATGGGCCGTCGGATCTTGAAAGCGTTGGAGGGCCGTTGGATTTGAACCAAGTAAAAATGACACAGCAGACCACGTTAGTTAAGGACACGTGGCACAATAAGACACTGACAAGTGTTAAGTTGATACAACATTTTAGGCACGTAAAAATCATGAATATGTATGACTTGTGGCAGATAATAGGTTGGTGACATGTCATCAAGAGATGTAAGCATTTACGTTACTCTGGGATTCCTACTTCGGGATATTTCACCACTAAGCAAAAACTCCAACATCATGAAGTCCCGAATGCCGAAATGCCAAAAGGGACTATTGGAGGTCATGTAGATTCGAAGGAAAAATGTCGAAATCCCGATAGCCACACATCTCAATGCCTAATTAAGACATAGTTGTTCAATTAAGGAAAGAAGGGATCAGATTAAGGTTTAAGGTGGACCGTTGATATCTTCCATGGAAGAGACATGAACCAACTAATCATATCGGCGATATCGCAACTGAAAGTTTTGTAAGGAGCAATGTCTCAAAGTCCCGAAGGACGAAAAGCCAAAACCCCACGAGTTGTCCATATCAGTGGGTAATATGAACCATCCGAACTAACCGACGATATTGTAATGGGGAGTTTGGTAATACAATAAAGTCACGAAGACTTGAAATGGTAAAGTACCGAAACCCCGTCAGTCGTCCATCGTATCGGGAGAATGAATTGTGTCCATTCATTTGATAAGCGCTCATGCGTTTGTATCACCTGAAGCTTGAGGTCACTACCATTGGTCATATGGTAAAAAGGTTTGACAAGGCAGAGAGTAATGTGTTGCCGAAATTGCTAAGCCTATGGTTCTATGCCATTGGTCATATGACATAAGAAGTTTTAAAAAGAAACTGTTATACATCGCTATATTTGGTAAGTCTGTGGTTCTGTAATGCAGGGTCATATGTGATGGTTTGAAGGAAGTGCCTTCATGGAATCTGGTCTATGTAAATATAACATATATTAGGGATCAAGTATAAAGGATTAAATTGATCCATGATAGTGATCAATTTATGGAAAGCCTTCACTGTAAAAATGATAAAGCAGTGATTATCATTAAGTTAATCGAAGAGGCTTGATGATTGAATATGGTATGTTGGTGAGATAATAACGCAACAGAAACATGAGTAAAATCTAATGAGTCAATCCATGTCTGTGATCATCTCATGACAAAAATGAACCAATACATAGTCATGATTAAAAGAGAATAAATCATGAAAATATGAATAAATAATAAAAAGGAAAAATGATATTAATTAATGTTTAGTTTATCATTTTAAATGAAAAGGTACAATGGTTCAAATAAAGGGACACGATGTTTTAAATTTCACACCAGTTTGAAGATTATATAAACGAGAAAAAGTGGTGAGAAGAAAGTGTCTATGTGGTTGACATTAAAAGATCAAAAACAGGTGCAGAGTCCAAGATGAAGAACTCTTCGTTCTAAGGTGCTTGTCAATGTATAATTGAAGATCAAGAACAGAAGAAGACAAAGCAACAGTTATGCAATCCATAACTTGATAAAGAAGACCATACAAGCAGAGGTTGTAGAAGACAAGTAGAAAGGACAATAATGAATGCATGATTCCAATTCGATGAAGAGTAGAAGAGATTGAATTACATTATAAAATAATAGTGGTTGGGTGGTGCAAGGGAAGGCTAGAACCTATAGGGGAGTTGGTTCTTCCTTATCAGTTGGAGCTGACTAAATAGGGGGTCGTAGCCTCCTACCAGTTGGTGTTGGTGAACAGTGGGAGTTGGTGTTTCCTTGTCAGTTGTGGCTGACTAAATACAGGGTTGAAGCCTCCTACCAGTTTTTGCTAGTGAATGAGGGTGTGGGTGCATCCTTCCAGTTGTAGCTGGTAAATGGGGTGTGGTAATATCCTTTCAGTTGTAACTGAAGAAACTTGGGGAATGTCTCTCCATCAAGTTGTAGCTTGAAAATAGTTTTGTAAAAAAACTTTTTATTAATGAGAAAAGAGTTGGTGGTTTTCCATTTTGGGTTCCATGATAAAATCTTGTGTTCATAAGGGTTTGTTGTTCATCATATATTTCTTAATTGAATAATTAATATTCGTGCTTAATATGGATGAATATAAAAAGAAAAAGTAGGTAATACTAATTCACCCCCCCTCTCAGTATTGTTAGATATTTCCATCAAAATCCTCCGAGCCCTTCATTGCAGGCATATGTAAACACAAGGAAGTCCTTGTTTGGGTCTACAATGTTCAACATAAGTGCATTGGTTAGAAGGTATTTGAGCTTCTGGAAGCTCTTCACATTCTATTGTCCAAATAAATTTAACTCCCTTTTTATGAAGGGAGGTTATTGGAAAACCAATCTTGTAAAATTCATTTATGAACCTTATAGAGTATCCTTATATGCCCATAAAGGATCTGATATTAGATACATCTTTTGGTGTAGGACAATCCATAATTATTTTGATCTTGTTGGGATCGATTGCCACTCCTTCCTCAATGATGACATGGCATAAGTAATGGACTTGTTTTTGGAAAACATCACACTTACTAAACTTAGCTTTGAGATTGTGGTATCTTAGCACTTGAATCACTAGCTTGAGGTGATATTTATTCTCTTCTTTTCTCTTAGAATAGATCATAATGTCATCTATGAAAACCAACACAAATATTTCCAAAAACTTGTTGAGCACATTATTCATTAAGCACATAAAGCTGGTTGGTGCATTAGTAAGACCAAATGGAACCACCACAAATTCATAGTGCCCATATATTGTCGTAAAGGCTATTTTGTGGATGTATTCATCCTTAATTCAGACTTGATGGTATCTATACCTCAAGTCAATATTGGAGAAAATTGTAGCACCCCTTAATTGGTCTAACAGGTCATCAATTCTTGGCAAGGGATACATATTCTTAATTGTCATCTTGTTTAGTTGTTTGTAGTCTATGCACGACCTGCGTGTTCCATCCTTCTTCACAAACAAGGCTAGTGCTCCCCAAGGAGACACACTAGGTCAGATGTAACCTTTGCCCAACATCTCCTTCAACTATTATTTGAGCTCAACTAGCTATTGTGTACTCATTCTATAGGCTACTCTAGACATCGACACCACTCTAGGTTCCATTACTATTGAAAAATTAATGTCTTTTCTTGGAGGTAGACCCGATACCTCTTTTGGAAACAAATGTTTATACTCTCCCAATATAGGATGGTCCTCTAGGTTGGGTTTACTGTCCTCAACATAGTTCATTACTTTTATTTCATACAAAGGACATCACTTTCTGAAATACTTCTTCACTTGAAGGGATGATAGTTGTCTCACTGAGGCACGATTTTGAATTCCCTGTAGGTTCCTTGTCTTCCCTTCCTCATATTCACACTCTAACATTTTATTGTAACAATCCAACTTAGTTTTATGGGAATCCAACCAATCCATGCCAATCAACATGTCATAAGACCCTAAAGGGAGTATGTTTAGATTTTCTTGGGTGGACAACCCATTCATAATGAATTGGCATGCTTGTATGACTTATGCTACCTTTAGTTTTGTTCTAGTGGCTAGCTGTACTAGCCATGATTTAATATGTTTTACTTGTTGTAGTTTACATTTCTCAATAGTTTGGGTGGAAACATAACTAAAATTAGAACCAAAGTCGATTAAAAAGGAAACAAGATGTTTGGAAATCATGCCTTCCATCTCCATCGCTGAATCTTGGTGGTCAACTTGGATATTATCCAAGGTTGCATAAATTTGTGGCACACTCCTAGCCACATCATTGACCATGGTAGCTTCCTGGATGTTGTGTACCATCCTATTTTCTTGTTTTCTATGTGGACAATCCCTCAACAAATTTTCTTCTCCACACCCACAACATTTCAATGGTTCTCTCTTTGTATTATCATTTTTTCCTGGGGCAGATCCAAAGGGTTTATTTCCAATCTAAGATGGAAATTTCTATTGATACACACTCTTAGTGGGAATACTCATCTTAGATATTTTCCCATGACTCTCAAATATTGAGTATTTAAACCCCTTCTTCTTGAATCCCATTTTACTTTTCTTATTCCACTCCTTATTAGGTTCTGCCTTGTTCTTGAACATACCTCATGAACTCGATAAATTTGTTGATATATTCATCTATGGTGAGTTTCCGTAGCTTGAGTTCATAAAACTCCTTGGTCTTTTCATCATAGTACCTTTTAGACATGTACTTCTTATTAAATTATTTCTCAGATTGTTTCCATGAAAACTCCTTTTGATTAATTCCTTTCACATTCCTAAGGTCCTCCCACCAAATGGAGGCCTTTCCATTCAATTTGAAAATGGATTTTCGGTCCTTTAAGTTTTAAAAGTAGTCATGTAATCTGAATTACTTCTTTAAGCCAAGAAATCAAACTTATGCTTCTTCCCCCTTTTTAGTTTCTCCATTAAAAGTGGGTGGTTTGGCTCTCTTAAAATCTTCAAGGTCATATCTTTTGGATTTTTTCCTCCTCTTTCTTATCCTCTGAGAGTGTGAACGAGTATCACTTCATGATAGTTTCTTGGAGTTGTCATTTTCCTCACTAGAGGATTATTCAGATGAATCCTTGACATTAACATGCCTCTTGGCTCCATGTTGGGCCTTCTTTGAGGTGCTTATCCTTGTGTTTCTATTTTCAAATTCATTCTTTTGTATCTTAGGTGGACTTTGGGTTTTGTTAGTCTGATGTTTTTCCATATTACCGGTTGTTGGTACATGTTGTAGTTTCCTATGTATGTCTGATAGGATTTGCAACAAAAATGCATTTATTTAAGTTTGATTTTCTTTTTCTTTTATGAGTCTCTCATTATATGCCTTACAAATTTGTAATTCTTCCATGAGGATTCTTACAGTTTCAGCCAAATCTAGAGGGGTTTCCACTACTCTCCTTTCATAAGACTCCTCTTCTCTGTTATGGGAGATTTCTCCCATTTCATGGCGTATCACCATTCTTTATGCCATAGTTTTCCTTGTTGTATAAGTTGGCTCTTGGGAGGGAATCATTCCTAGTTGACTGTGTAGCATCCCATTGTCTCAACCTGCCCTAGGAATCCATTTACCCAGGTGGAGTTTATTCCCTGTAACAACCCTAGTTAATTAATTAATTATCATGATTAAATATTTGATTAATGAATATTAGTTTAATAAATTATTAATTAATTATCATGATTAAATATTTGTTTAATGAATATTAGTTTAATAAATTATTAATTTTTATTTTGGACATATTAATAAATTATTAGTTATTATTTTGTATCGGTAGATTGACCCATTTATATAAGGGGGGATAAGGTAGTTGAGATTTAATGGGGGTATAAGGTAGTTGCGATTTAATGGGGGGATAACGTGGGTGAGGTTTAATGGAGGGATAAGTGTTGTAGGAAAATCTCCCTGCGGACAGGTAGATTTCCTCAAAGAGCTAGACCCTACTCTAAGATAGAAAGTGCTTAACGTGGACACTGACTTCCTTTCAAATCCATACAGACTAGCACATGAGAAGGAAGGAGAACAACAATACCTTTTTATCGATGTTTGTCCCTGCACGCTCCAAATCGAGCTCTGAACTCTCGCTCCTCGTTGAGTCCTATAGAAAAACAAGATACGACCACTTCCTACTCTATTGATGTTAGATTGAAAACATATCTATCTATCAATGATAGGTTCATGTGAGATCAGACACAAACTAGAAAGAAACAGGCCAGGCATGTCATATTGATGAGAATAACGACAACAGTACTTACAATCGTAGATGCGAATGCGACATCTTCGTCAAGTCCCCTTTGTATAACCCTTGCTCGAAAGATCCACAACCTGGATGATAGCATCTTCATTGATCACTTCTCCTTTGACTGACTATGTTCCCTATGAGATCATAGGTTTGATGCTGGCAATTATTCCCCCTTTTCACCATCATAGAGCTTGATTATATAAGTTAAGAGGAGCTTAACCTCTTGAGTTATCTTTAGAACAAGTTGAGGAACTTCCTCCTTAGATCAGGGATCCCCTGATGGAACCAAGAATTCAAATGCAACTTCCTTCTAAAATTGAAAGATCCTCCCCTTATTCTCCTCAACAGGCCAACTACTGCCTCAAATTAGGCAGCGCTCCCTTAAAAGGGGCATCAGAGCATTGTAGCGCTCCCTAGGAAGCTTGAGGGGAGCGTCAGTGCTCCAAATGTGGATAGCGCTCCTTCAGAGGGGAAGACAAGTGTTATAATGCTCCCTGAGGCCTTATAGGGGAGTGCCAGCGCTCCTAAGGCTGATGTAGGGGAGCACTCACCCTCAGATCCTTTGTTTAAGAGCTCTTCTCAGGTGATAAGAGTTCGTTGACTTCAGTTAACCAGTTCCCCTTCTCCAAATCAAGTGTATGATATGTTTTAAGTGCCTCCTTAGTGTCGTCGTTATGGCAGTATGCTTGGACAACATTTGTGACACTTGTGAACAACTTGCGACACTTGTGAAAGTTGTAAGGAAGATGTGACACTTACGACAATTGAGAGGAACATGCAACACTTATCCAATTGAGTAATTTTGACGTGTAACAATAAGGATGTGAATAATGAGGGGAAAAGGAGGATAAGGAAAAGGGGAAAACATTGGGGGAAGGGGGTTTGCTTTTGTTTTGGAAGCATTATTTTCATATTGGAGGAGGGAAAAACAGTTTTGAGGGACTATATCTTTATTACTGGTTTTGTTTGAGGAGCTTGCTGGAGGACTGTCACAGGGGGCTCCTGTTGCTCGGAATTTTGGGCTCGGGGGCCAGGAAACCGTAAGGAATCCTGGGGCTAGGGAGTCAGATAGGTTGTTCCTAGTTGGCTATGAGTTTAGTCAGTTTTGGGCAGAGCTTCAGCTTGGGTAGAGTTTCAGAACAACATCAACCGAACAACATTAGGTTGAGGTAAATATGTTTTATTATCATCATTATTATGTTGTTGTTCATTATTTATATATTGTTCATAACAATTATGTTGAATATGTGGTTTATTATCATGTTTCTCATAATTTTTAATTCTGTTGAACATGGTTATATGCTGAATAATGAACTGTAAAGAATTTAGGATAACATTTCTCTATTTTAACTTATGTTTTATAAGGCTCTGCTTGGAGAGGCCTTACACATGGTATCAGAGCCCTAGTTTAAAATATGGGGCCAAGGGTCTACCTTCCCACCCATCCTCTTGACCCTTGACTGAATGATATGCCTTATGATCCTTAAACAACCATGAAAACCTGGGCATGCAACCTTGAAACCCTTACATCCCTTTAACAAAAAAAAAACTACATCCCTTTAACAACAAAAAATAGCCCATAAAAACTTAGATCTGTGGTAAGATGAAGGGGTAGGTGGTACAAAAGAATATAGAATTAATTGAAACAAAATGAATTGGAGTTAGTCGTGTTCTATTAACAATAATTTAATTCATTGGAAGTACAATTATCATGTACATTCATCTCAATAGAATGTCTGGAAAGAAAATAAAGACCACCTTACCTGGAACTTTCTGTATTCCGAGTTTTTCACAATATGAATCACAGAAATGGTTACAGTTCTTTGGAAACAAATCATAGGCATAGCTAGGTCATTCCCTGCTAAGTTCTGTCAAAATCCGAGTCACCTTAGTAGCTGATTTGTTTTACAAAATAACACTAATATTATTTATCAAAGTTGGCAATATACAAGAGTAAGGTCCAATACTCTATCCTTCAGAAATATTTCAATGGCCACATGATCACTAAAAGTGGAAATGATCGATGATAATGATAAGCTCCAAGATTGCAGTGACAATCGTGGCTAGTGGGTTGAATACTTCCACGAACACATGCCCTCTTTTTCTTATACCCCAAGCTCTAAAAAAAAAAATCAGTGTAGAACCTACGATTCCCTGGAGCATTCAATATATTTACCAATCAATGTAAGTACTGGGGATTTTTCCAATTAATATGTTGCTTCTATATTCAATCTGTAATGTTGTGAAACTTTTCTATTCCAATGAACAATTTATGTTAAGTTTCAAGATCCTTACCGAGTATACAACCCTAAGAAGCTCCATATTCCATCCTATAGCCCAGAGATTGGACTTCTTATGCTCGGAGATAACAACAATTAGAGTAGATTCTACTGCACTAAAAAGAGTCACGAGTGTTGTTAATGATAGTAGAGTCGAATACCTCTTCAGAATAGGTTCCTGTGTTGAATTTCACCAATCATACCATCAATAGTCAAGGAATTATAAGGAGAATAATATCAATGGATGGGATAAATAGAACTGAAAATGAAAGTAAAGATGATAGAGATCACCTGAAAATAAATATATGCAGCCCAAACCACAATGCCCACAAAGATCAGGATGGAGCCTAGTATAATATTAGTCTTAGATCTGTACGTGATTCGATGGATTTTCATACCCAGCGATAAAAAAATTAAGTTCGGGACCTCTGTATAAGGTCATGATCATTGCACCACCGACACATATAACTATGCCAATAACTTTTTCTTGTCCTCTTGAACTTCTGAGATTAAATTTCTCTTGTCTAGCAAAAAAGACAAGTTGAATGAACATCATGAATTTAGATTCCCTGCCAAGCGTTAATCTCTTGACAGGAAATACTGTAAATAAAAGATCAATAGAATCCATTTGCAAAACATAAATGAATTTGACCACCTGAAATGTACTGAAATTTACAAAAATTGATTCATATGACATAGTAATATGGATGTTCTCAGCTCAGCATCCCACTCTGAAGCCAATTACAGTGTCTAAATGGCCAAAACTACAACAATTCCAACAATTCTATAAGCTTGTTTTCCCAGAAACCACAATCCTCGCAACGTAGAAGAAGATGCCAAGTCAGAGCATAGGTCACAAGCACCAAGTCAAATGGAAGAGGTGCCCAGAAGGACATTTCTTTGCATAACGTGTTAGAGCATGACCCATTGCTAAGTGTCAAGCTTTCATAGTGGTCCAAACCAACAACGCACTATGTGTGTGGACATGGGTTTTGAACCTGTGACCACCACCAAGCCAATGCTTTGGCGAGAGATATTTCACCAACACACCACGTTTTCATGCTCATGGGACTCGAAACCATGACCTGTTGGTCGAGCACATCAAGGGAAGAGCTTACGGGTCCAAGCTCCAAGCAATCAACCAAGCAAACAACGTCGAGCTTCAAGCCACGAAGGCCAAGCTCTAAGTGACTAGTGCGAAGCTTCAAGCCATGAAGGAGGAGCCCACAAGGGCCCGAGGTCCAAGCTCCAATTCCATGAGCTAAGGCACCAACATACCAAAGCAATCAACCAAGTTACACTACGCACTCAATTTTAAACACATAGTTAAAACACCCAAGACCAAGTGACAAAGCCAAGAAAGGATCCCACAAGAGGAGACTACATTTTAAAACACATAGTTTAGTGCCCAACGACCAAACGAGACCAAGCCAAGCACCTAAAACACAACACAAGTTAGCCGATACCAAGCTCCCAAATGCCATGAGTCAATTCACATAGAGGAGAAGCTCACAAGGGGGCCCAAAAGGGGTGAGCTCTCAGGTGAGGGTTACACAATTTCATGCATATTACTCTCAAACAAACAACCAGAGGCCTTAATGGGTTTGGCATTCACCGTACATGTAATTACAACCCTCATAGGTATTACTTGGGTCACCAGAAATGAATCCGCAGACCCCGAACAACGAGATTTAATGGAGGTCGTAAGTATTTGCATAGCCAAAAGCCCAAGAAACCAGTTTTCTCTACCAAGCCACCAAGCCATCAAAGAAAAAGATCGTCATCACTAATACCAAAGGTGCCAACGATAGGATGGTGTCAAGCTCGTCATTGTAGAGTGGGGGAGGTGTGGGAGAAACCTCCAGACACAATTGCAGAAAAGGGAGAGGCGACAGAGGAGGTAGGAAGCATTATGCAGGCAAGTGGATGTAGGGTTTGGGAGTTGAGAGCAGGGGAAGAGGGGAACATGGGCCTCATGCGAGGACCCACGATGCCCATCTTTGAATTTTTATTTTTTTTTTAATTTTTAATTATTTTATTT
>SNQJ01S0064255.1:74713-89545 GCA_010110895.2 Picea sitchensis
TGTTTTTATTTAGTGTAAAGTTTAATTATTTTAAATTTTAAATTTGATTAATTTTAAATTTAATTCAACTAATGATATTAGTGATTAATTAACTAGTGACTAATTAATTAAAATTATTAATTAATTAAAATTATTAATTAATTAAGTGAGTAATTAATGTTAATAATTAAGTACATATTTAATGATTAATGTTAATGATTAACTATGTTCAATATCACATTAACTAGTTTTAAAAGAAAGTTTTAAGGACTTAAACCATGATAAAGGGGGAGGGAGCTCTAGGCCACCTCCTTATGGTAACGGGGTCACACCAAGGACAATTGCCACATGTATTTCAATGGCAGCGAGTGCAACATCTCGTTCATCACTAACGACATTGAGTCTATGACCTTCTCAAGGAGCAACTAGTAGGGGCAGGGGTTCCAACAGAAGGAACTCATTTCAGAGACCGTCACAGAGTAGTGCACAGGTTCCATCTCATGTTACATGTTGGGGATGTGGGGGACCCCATTAACAACATGATTGCCCAAAGTTTCAAGCATGATTTGTGCATAAAGAAGGAAAGGCCCCGATGGGAAGAGAAAGCGGTAGTCACCAATTTTTTGCAGCAGTTAATAATTGCCAGGCAGAACATCAATCCATGGTGGTGGAGTCGCTAGGTACGTTAAATCATATCAATGTTAAAATTTTATTTGATTCTGGTACTACAAATAGTTTCATTTCACCATCTGCATTAGAAAAGAGTGGGTTGGAAGCCCATGAGCATGATCACTTTAAACAAGTCGAGATGGATTCGGGGGAAAAACAAGCGGTAGGACCTAGCGTTGATAATTGTCCAGTAGACCTAGGAGTGTGTACTACCAGGTTGAAGGTATACGTCACTACTCTCAGGATGTATGAACTAATGATTGGAATGGATTGGCTAGAAGCCCATTGAGCTATGGTAGATTGTTTCACTAAAAGGGTGCTTTGTGTTGACAATGAAGGAAGGCCAGTAGAAATCCATGGTGTGCGGAAAAAGGTGTCTCTACGCTTTATCTCAATTATGAAGGTTAAGAGGTGCATGAGGCAAGGGTGTCAACTATATGTAGTGGAAGCAGTGAATTAAAGGAAAGTACCCTCCTTGGATCAGTACCCTGTGTTGTTATAATTTAAGGATGTTTTTCCGAACGAGTTTCCAGGGTTACCTCCTGAGAGGGAGCTTGATTTTACTATTGAGCTAAAACCTGGTGCAGAACCAATTTCCAAGATTCCATATAGGATGACAGTGCCAGAACTTTGTGAGTTGCAGATGTACTTGAAAGAGCTACTCGACTTAGGGCTAATAAGGCTCAACGTCTCACCTTGGGGTGCACCAATAATTTTTCTGAAGAAGAAGGATGGTTCCTTACGACTGTGTATATATTACAGGGAATTGAACTATGCTACAGTGAAAAATAGGTATCCAATGACATGGATAGATGACCTCTTTGATTAGATGAAAGGAGAAACGGTATTCTCAAAAATTGATTTGCGATCAGGGTATCACCAATTAAGGATTAAGGAGGGAGATATTCCTAAAACTACCTTTTGAACTCAGTTTGGGCATTACGAGTTCGTTGTAGTACCTTTCAAATTGACCAATGCGCCAGCAGTATTCATGAGCCTCATGAACGGTGTATTCCAGAAGTACTTAGACCACTTTGTACAATTATTTCTAGATGATATCCTCATCTATTCCAAGGATGAAAGAGAACATGAGGAACACTTGCGAGTGGTGTTGTCCTGACTTAGAGAGAACCAATTGTATGGGAAGTTGTCAAAGTGATCCTTATTCCAGAAAGAAATTCACTATTTAGGTCATATCATTTCCGGTGAAGGAATCTCTATGGCCCCATCAAAGGTAAAGACCATTATGGAATGACCAGTGCCGAAAAAGGCTCATGAGGTAAGAAGCTTCATGGGGCTAGCAGGTTATTATCGGAGATTTTTGGAAGGGTTCTCTAAAATAGCGAAACCCATCACCACTTTGAAACCAAGGGGGTCAAGTATGGATGGACAGAATAATGTGATAGTGCATTCATTGAGCTTAATAGGTTACTAACTAGTGCACCAATTCTACAAGTGTTGGATATGAAAAGGACTTCACAGTGTACATAGATGTCTTGAAGCAAGGGTTGGGGGCCGTGCTAATGCAGGATGGAGGAGTGATAGCTTATGCGTTAAGGAAGTTAAAGAAACATGAGGATCTTTATGATACTCATGATTTAGATTTGTCAGTTGTAATGCTATCTCTGAAACTTTGGAGGCACTATCTAGTGGGGCGAAACTTTGATCTCAAAACAGTCCATGAAAGTTTAAAACATCTCTTCACTCAAAGGGATCTTAATGTCAGGCAGAGGAAATGGAGTTAGTTTATGAGTGAATACAATTTTTGTATTTCATACATCAAGGGAAAAGAAAATGTGGTCGTGGATGCCTTGAGTAGGAGACCATGTGTCTTCTCCTTGGTACCCTTAAAAGTCAATCTGAGGGAATGTGTGTTGACGCAACTCCATGGAGACAGTTGGTATTTAAAGGTTACTTCAAACCTCCAGAGTGGGAGGCAATTAGATCCAAAGTATGAAGGATATAGCTTGGAAGTAGATGAAATATTAGGATATCGAGGAAGGATGTACATCCCCAAAGGTGGGGATATTCGAAGCATCATACTGAAGGAAGCCCATAGAGAACTTTATTTTGCGCATCCGAGTGTGAAGAAAATGTACGCAAACATGAGGAAGCTCTTCTTCTGGGTAGGCATGAAGTGCGATGTATTCCATTTTTTCGCCAAGTGCCTAGAGTGTCAACAAGTGAAAGCCGACCGCCATGACCCGACAAGTCTCCTACAACCACATGATGTTCCTATGTCCAAGTGGGAAATCATTTCTATGGATTTTGTTGTGGGGTTGCCTCTCACATCTCATAGACATAATTCCATTCTTGTAATAGTTTATAAGTTAACCAAGAGTGCTCATTTTATTCTGATTAGAGACACTTACGATGTCACTGATGTGGCATGCGTGTTTGTAAGTGAGGTCATCCGTTTGCACGGGATACCCAAGAATATCGTTTCAGATAGGGACTCCAGATTCACTTCTAGGTTTTGGACAAGTTTGCAATCAGCGTTGGGGACTCCGTTGAACTTAAACACGACTTATCATCTGGAAACAGATGGGAAAACCGAGAGAGTAAATCAGGTTATGGAAGACATGCTTAGGATGTATGTTATGGATAATCAAACCCATTGGGAGAAGTACCTACCTTTGGTAGAGTTCGCCTACAATAACAGTTTTCATAGCTCCATCAGAATGCCACCCTACGAAGCTCTATATGGGATGTCATGCAAAACATCGTTGAGTTGGGAAAAATTAGAAGATCGCATGGCAGTTGGGCCAAAATTGATTCAATAGATGGAGGAATAGGTGATTCAGATTAGGCAGAGACTAAAGGAAGCACAGGATAGACAGAAAAGTTATGCTAATACACAAAGGACTGACTGAAGTTATAAAGTGGGAGATCAGGTTTTCATTCGTATCAGGCCTAATAAGAGTACCATTCAGTTCAGGAAGGGGACAAAGTTGTCACCTCAATTTATAGGACCATTCAAAATCCAAGAGAAAATTGGACATGTTGCCTATCATCTCGTACTGCCACCCAACTTGCATAAAACTCATAATGTTTTTCATGTATCTGTTCTATGTCATTATATTGTCGACAAATCACATAAACTAAATTGGAAGGAATTGCAGGTATCGCACATGGGAACCCTCATGGTAGAACCATTATGCATATTGGACTATAGAGTCCGACAGCTCAGGAACTGTCTGGTAGACCAAGTTAAGGTCCAGTGGGACAAGTATAGTCTAGGATATGCTACTTGGGAGGATGCTGAGACATTACGACGAGATTATTCCTCACTTTTTTTCACCTCGAGAATATGTTTCTCAAAGGTTGGGTGTATGTAACACCACCTTTTGACTTAGACAACTAGGCTTACCTGAGTCCTAATAACCTTTATTTTCTATTCACAATGAAACTATTAATGATACACTTGAACTTTTAAGACATAGGAACCTTTATGAATGTTTAAATGTTATTTGAATGATGATGGATATGATGCAATCTATTATGTGAATGTAAATTCTATGAATGTTTAAATTTTATTTGAATGATGATGGATATGATGCAATCTATTGTGTACATGAAAATTATATGAATGAGTAATGTCATTTGAGTTATGGGGATATTATGAGATCTATTCTAACTTGAAAACTTTGATATTAAATTTGTTGGTACATGGATACCGAATTGAGATTATGGTTGTATGCAATTACATGATGATAATGCATAGATATGTATGAGTTTGTGTTATAGACTAATTTGCAAGTCAATGGGCTATGAAATAGACAAGGGATAATGGTAATAAAAGTGGATGTCATGAACATCGACTGAGAAACAATATGGTATGAATATTTGTATGTGAAATTATATTGGTACAAATGAATTGTTATGATATATGGACTAATGCAAGTTTTCAGGTGGTGAGACTGCCCAAAAACTAAATAAACGATGACAAAATTACCAACAACATGGTGCCACTGTATATTCTATTGTAGGGTGTGGATCCTAGTCCTATTAGAAGGGGTGGAGGCATTTCTCACTGTGTATCCTCCGAAGCCTGGAGTCATGGGAGGATGGTGTTATCTCACACTCCCCTAGACGTGTGATGATGACTGTCAGTTGCCTGCTGGGGAATCTTGGTCAAGATAGTGACACTTCCTCTTATGGGTTCTATTTGGAGTTAGGTCAATATAGTTGACGCTCCAAGATAGTCCAACAGAGGAAGGATAGGAATGGAAGATGGAAGTAAACTAGGGAGGAAGGATGAATAGAAATAGTTGAGAGTGTATGGAGATTTTCCTTATGGTGGAAATTATGGTTTTCCCTTTTGAAAATAAAATGTGTATATATGTATATTCATAATTACTTAACTAAACTACAATTGTCTAAATAAACATTGTTGAGCTAGATTATTGTAATTAAGGTATTTCACAAACATTTGATTGGTTTATTATCTTTATAAAATGAATAGTCTTGTTGATTGGATTGGATGCATACACAAATTATTATAGAGGTGATAGTTAGTGTTATTAGTACATTCACGAGACTTGTATGTGTTAGCTACACATGCATTTCTTGCACATGTACACTAGTATGTATGAGTTTTCTTTGTCTTACTTACTGACAATGTTGTCTATTGGATATGAATGTGTGAACCATGTGTCATTTCCCTTGTATTATAACTTACTTAAACTTTGGGATGAAGTTTCCTGAAGGGTGGGTGTATGTAACAACCCTAGTTAATTAATTATCATGATTAAATATTTGATTAATGAATATTAGTTTAATAAATTATTAATTAATTATCATGATTAAATATTTTTCTAATGAATATTAGTTTAATAAATTATTAATTTTTATTTTGGAGATATTAATAAATTATTAATTTTTATTTTGGAGATATTAATAAATTATTAATTATTATTTTATATCGATAGATGGACCCATTTATAAAAGGGGGGATAAGGTAGTTGAGATTTAATGGGGGGATAAGGTGGGTGAGGTTTAATGAAGGGATAAGGAGGTGAATAAGGAGGGGAAAAGGAGGATAAGGAAAGGGGGAAAACACTGGGGGAAGGGGGTCTGCTTTTCTTTTGGGATCATTATTTTCATATTGGAGGGGGGGGAAACAGTTTTGAGGGACTGCATATTTATTACTGGTTTTGTTTGAGGAGCTTGCTGGAGGACTATCACAATGGGCACTTGTTTCTAGGAACTTTGGGCTTGGGGGCCAGGACACCGTATGGAATCCTAGGGCTAGGGATCCAGATAGGTTGTTCCTAGATGGTTGGGAGGTTAGTCAGTTTTGGGAGAGCTTCAGCTTGGGCATAGTTTTAGAACAACATCAGGTTGAGGTAGATATGTTTTATTATCATCATTATTATGCTATTGTTCATTTTTTTTATATTGTTCATAACAATTATGTTGAATATGTGGTTTATTATCATGTTGCTCATAAATTTTAATTCTGTTGAACATGGTTATATGATGAATGATGAACTGTAAAGAATTTAGTATAGCCTTTCTCTATTTTAACTTATGTTTTATAAGGCTTCGCTTGGAGAGGCCTTACATTCCCATCTCAGGGGTGACTCATTATTGAGCATGAGGAGTAGTGTGGTCTATGGTTGGGAGGTTCATGGAAGGTCTGCACATAGTTGGTGGTCTTCTACAAAAAGATAAGTACCATTTTTATGCTCATTTACATGATGTGTATTTGTACATGTTTTATATTTATGAGTTTATCCTGTATATGTTGTACGTAAGGATTTACTTTTATTTCCGCATTTATCTATGTATTAGCAGAATGTAATTGTCTATTAAATTTTATTTGTATGATGTTCTGCAAGAGTCTTTGAGTGGTGTATCCCAACAGGTCTATCGTTGGGTATGATACATTTTGGTTATCAGATATTAGAAAGAGTGGTTCTACGAGGTAGCACAAACCGACCTTGGTGGTCGGGGGACGTTATAAGTTGGCATAAGTGCCCATTGTTTCAACAATGAGCCTAGATGGGCCATGTAAGTGGAAATTAAGCAAAATTTTTAGAGGGAATTGTTTTCAAAATGGAAAAAAATTGAATTTCGAAGAATCCATAAGTGCCAAGAGGGTGCTAAGAGCACCTTAACTATGGAAGAAATCTCAAAATGTGTAGTGGTTCAAAAAATCTAGCAGAGGAGGGAAACAAAAAAAAAAACATGGTATTAGGCCACAAATTTCAAACTTGAGTCGTAGGATCTATTCAGGAGAAGTTAGACCCTTCACAACCATTAGATATGGAAAAAGGAGCATGGTGGTTAAGCACCGAAGTCCTTCGAACTTCACCACTCTGTCTGCTTAAAGTTATTTTTTATAAAAGAGGCAAAAGACCCAAAGCTTTGAAATTCTGGAGTGGATATACGCCATAGATTACTGGGAGAAGTGATTGATAGTTTGATTTGGACAAGGACATATTAGAGCCATTAGACCAACAAAAGATCAGTAGATGAGGCACAATGCTCAAGATCAGATCCCAACCATCGTATATGCGCGTGAGTGAATGTGAGTCATAGATCTCATGAAAGTTCGGAGGTTTGACACTCCGGGAGAGGCGAGTCCTCAAGTTGCCAGGAGGTAAATTTCTGAAAGTCCTGAAATTCAAAGTTAATCTAGACCATTCGTGTTTGAGGACACGTGACCGCAGATCATACTATTTGAGAATTCAACATTCAGGAGATTTGTGGTGTAGTGTGGAGAAGTCTCCCAGAGTCCCAGAGTCTTGAAGTCTCTAAGTTTTGAAGTCCCTAGGTCCTGAAGTCCCAAAGTCTTGAAGCACTGGAGTGACATGGGATGCTGATGTCACCTACGGTGACATGGACACACTTGATTTTTTCCATGTGTCACTTTGTTCCATGTTTTTCTAAGATCGTTCATGCTAGTTAGTATATAACATGTCTCACCCATCAGATAGGGCCATGTGTTCATTCCTTATTTGTCCCACATAGAACCCCTTGGTGCTTAGTTATTGACGAAGACTCCAGGAGTTCACTGATTCGACGTTTGGAAGGAACAAGTGTTATGAAGGTGAAACACCCCAAAGCTCCAAAGAGCAGAGTAAATCCTCACCATTTATCAAGAGAGGACATGTGGCAGTAGATCCCATAGTTTAGAGACTTAGCACTCTAGAGGATTCAAGTCATAAGAAGTTGGGGTCGAGGACTCCCGAAGGCCGGAGTGCATATCAACCATTGATTATAGTGGAAACATGGTGCCAAATCCCAAGGTCCAAATACTTGGCAATCTAGAGGAATTGAGTTGTAGGTTTCTTTGATTCGAGAACTCCCAAAGGCTAGAGTTAATGTTGACCATAGATTAGGATATGATATGTGGAGGAAGGAGAAGATCTCTTGTAATTCAACACTCCAAGAGATATGTGGAGAGGTTATTTGGAAATACTTGAAGCCCACAACTACAGATACAATTCTAGTCATTGATCAGGAAAGGATATGTGGCAATAAATCCTATAGTCTCGAGACTTGGCACTCCAGAAGGATTGAGAGTGTGGAAAATATGGAACTCCCAAAGCCCAAAGTCCTAGAGTTGATCATGGTATTTGATTAACGAGAAGGCGTGGTATATTGATTTGTTGTTTATGAGTTTTTCATTCTGGAATTTTGACGGATCTATGGAACAACACTTCGAAAAATCCTAAATCCTGGAGTCCCATAATGGATCTCAGTCGTTGGATGATGGGAAGTTGTGGACCGTTGATCCACCATTCTTCGCGAGTTTTCCAATTTGACGCTCCAAGGGATTGAAATTTTGGAGTTGAGAGAACCTCTAAAGTTCTGGAGCCCCAAAATCCCGAAGCTCTGGATAAGTACCTATCAACCTAGTGCTTGGTCACAACCCATGGTCACATGGGATTGGGGGCCAAAGAAAAAGGGCTAGTTCCCATAAATTGTTTTCAAAACAAAAGAGGGCTTAGAGAAGGATTCCATGGGGTCCCGAATTGTATGGAACTGTACCTAAAGATGTAAATAAGGTATGTGTACCATATGAGTGGATCCAACACAGGTCCAAGAGCTATTTTGGCTCTGAGAAAGGAGAATAATTGCACATGGATTACATCACAGAATATACAATTTTCAATTATCCATAACTTTTTTCTCAGGACTTAGAATTGAGAAAGGAAGCAGTCAATGGAAAGGTACTGGAAAGAGGATTCTAGGTATTCCATCATATTTGAGAATTGAGAATCTTAGATCATAGGAAGTCAGAAATAATATTGTTTTTGACCTTAAAAGGAAAATTGTGCATATATTACCAAAATGGTATATTATGGTTCTAGAAAACATAATTTGTTGTATGCATGTTTTTGGATGTAATGGTTACATTTAAAACAAAAAAAGTGCTAGAGATGTCTACAGATCGAAGAAAGAAGGACAAAGACAGTTCTTCATTTTGCATTTGGTATCTTTAAGAAGTTATTGGATCAGATGTTGGGTTCAATAAGCAACATGGAAAACCTGAATGAAATTCTGGTTTGGGGAATATCTATTCTATACAGATTGATATATCAAAATGCTATTATTTTGATAAATAAAGATGAAATGTATGCATGGAGAAAGTTACAACATCTCCAAATATCAATCCTACAGTTGGAGATAACACCCCCATTATTTCTATTAGAGTGCACAATGGAAACATGGTATGAATGTTGTTGGAGGCAGGCCAAAGTGGAAAAGAAAGGTGGTTTTGGGAAAAGAACGCATGCATGAGGAAAGTGACAACTGGAAGGAAGCACAACACATGCGCATGAAAGGAAGGTAATAGCTGGAAGGAAGAGAAACATTGTGTGCATGGGAGGAAGACCTAACGATAGTAGGGTTAGGGTTTTGGTAAGGTATTGTAATGGCTAAAGAGACATAAATGTATAAATATAGATACTGAGGTATTATAGAGGGTTCAGACTTTTGTATGGATGAGGGTTTTTCGTATTGTTTGTATTATTGTTGTTATAGGAGTTACTCATGAGGGATGCAATATGTAAGGGTTTTTGTTGTATGACCTATTTTGTAAGTTGTTGATCTAGAAGGGATGTAGGAAGGTAGATATTGAGGGTTAGATCATAGGCTATGGAGCCTAGTGTGATCTATTCCACCTCATATAGATCTTACCCGACGGTGGAGGATTGTAAAGTACGCAGTGCTCTAGATGCAGAACTATCATAATAAAAGAGCCAAGAGCCAAATCTTTGTGGACATATCCTAGGAGGGGGTGAACCATGGTAACATCAGTGTTATGTGGTGAATGCATGCTTGTATTTAATATCTTCAGTATTTATTGTTATGTTGAATTAATGAGTTAGTATGTTGTCTGTTAATTATTGTTGTGATATTGAACAAATAAGTTGTTGGAGTTACTACATGGCCATGAAGAACAGTAGGTTTCATTTACAAGTCACAATAATGGTTCAATATTTAGCCCGCTTATCTCAAAATCAATCCTAGGTTTTAAACACCTAAGCATTACATCCACTCATTAAAGCTATCTCGGGTGAGACTGTGCAATGAATTCTGTGTGTTGCATTGCCTTCTCGTTTACCAGGAGGGTCGATAGTTTTAGAGGATTTTTTGGAACCATGAATAGACATGAACCCTAGTTCAATAAACTCATATAGTATAGGAGAGAAGTAACCAACAAGAAGACATCTCCCAAATGTGGAGAATCACACCAGAAGCTGTCGTGCGATATGGGAACATCACCAATTTCTAGGCCATATGAAATCCAATGTGGATACATGCAAGGGAGGATACTGATAAGCAGTGGCTACAGATGCACTATTGTATCATAGAGGGTGAAATCAACATGGTCATCAGCGAATGTGACGATGAATGGACGATTTGAGCCATCACCCAGGAAGTGCCAAAAACGACAGCAGAAGAAGAGGCAGGTTAGGAAGAAACCCAACCAAAAGAAATCCAAGTGCCTAAAGAGATGAAGAATGGGCCAGGGAAAATAAATACAGACAGAAGAAGGGCCAATGAAGACAGGGACCCAGAATGGAAAGAAGGATAACACACAGCTGACCACAGAGCAGCAGCAACAGGCCGAGCCTGCGCAAGAGACCAAAGCAAGGTCCAACCCACAAGCACTAGGGGTAAACAAGAGGTCATCCATGCATATGGGAGGGGCACCCAAGAATTTAAAGGCCCAAAGAACACCACCAAAGTATACAGTCATGGATGATGATGGGAAAATGATAGACCAAATGGTTCATAATTTTCTATCCGAGGACTTCGATCACGCTGCACACCACAAGGATAGGATTGAACAAAAATTGGTAGACATGTGGGAGCTCCTCAAGAAAATTAGGGAAGGGAATCCAACAAGTACCAGGGGAATCGAACCATTAGCACCGCAGACAAAAGGAAGAGTGCAAGAAGAGGAATGAGAGTCAGTCCAGGAAATACTATAGTCGCACATAACATTCCATATCAACCCTAGTATGTTGCACATGGAAGAAATTGTGGGGCAGACACCATTGAAGGACTTAAGACAAATCCAACTTGTGTTGACGAGGATACCATCAGGGGCACTACACAGGTTGGAGGTTAGTGTAAACCATGAGGTACAGTCTTGCACATGCAAACACTAAACTAAATTGAAGCAGGCAACAAAGAATCAAGAGGCGTTGGAAATAGTCTATGAGAAGGATAAATTTGAGACCCAGGAGGAAAGGGAGTGCATAAAAGGATTGGATCAGAAAGTGACAGGAACTTACGAGAAGATTCCACAGGCCACGCAGGGAGAGGAAATCATAGAAGAAAAAAAGATTGATCAGATTGCACAGACAATTGATCAATATCAGAAGGAGATAGAGAATCTTCGAGAACAGCTCACACCAACCACTCCACTAGTAGTGAAGGAGAAAAGGAATTAGGAAGCAACAATGTAGCTACAGGAGATAGAGTAGCAGGTCAACACAACAAATGACTTGTTTGATAAAGCAGTGCAACTTTGGACTATATTGGAGGAGGATCAACTGGTCCAAAAATGGGACAAGGAGGAAGAAAGGATCAATAGAGAGATCAAAGAGATCAAGAAGAAGCATAAGACAATACCAATCATATAATGTGTTAAAGGTACATAGGACATAAAGATATTGCAGTCATAGATAATTACTATGAAAATGTAGAACAAGAGTGGCAGGCTCAAATGGAACCGTTGCAAGAACGGGTAGTAGAAGTGCTAGCACAAGCAGAGGAAACAAGGCACATATAGCACAGACCTAGGCAGAGTGCGTGGAACTAATTAGTGAGAAAATTGTAGTCCAGATAGTGGACACACTCAAGGAGAAGACTGCATAGGCGCAGACATAGGAAACAACACTCAAGGAAAAATTTTAGGCAATCACCAAGGAGATTGAGGAGGCACAAAAATATTAGGTGGCTTGGGATGAGCCACATGTCGGTATTGGGGGCCTATTGGAGGAAAGCCAAAGAGGAAAAGAAAGACGGTTTTTGGAAAAAAAATGCATGCATGAGGAAAGCGACAACTAGAAGGAAGAACAACACGTGCGCATGTAAGGAAGGAAACAACTGGAAGGAAGAACAACTCCGCACACATGGGAGGAAGACCTAACGACAGTAGGGTTAGGGTTTTGTCAAGGTATTGTAATGGCTGAAGAGACAAAAATGTATAATTATAGATACTGAGGTATTATAGAGGGTTCAGACCTTTTTATGGATCGGGGTTTTTCATATTGTTTGGATTATTGCTTCTGTAGGAGTTATGCATGAGGGATGTGATATTAAAGGGTTTTTTTTATATGACCTATTTTGTAAGATGTTGAGCTATAAGGGATGTAGGAAGGTATATCTCGAGGGTTAGATCATAGGCTGTGGATCCTGGTGCGATCTAGTCCACCTCATATAGATATTACCCGACTGTGGAGGATTGTAAAGTGCACAACATTGTAGATGCAGAACTATCAGAATAAAAGAGCCAAAATCCAAATCTTTATGGACGTAGCCCAGGAGGGGGTGAACCATGGTAACATGGGTGTTATGTGATGAATTCATGCATGTATTTAATATATTTAGTAGTTATTTTTATGTTGAATGAATGAGTTAGTATGTTTTCTATTAATTACTGTTGCGATATTGAGCAAATAAGTTGTTGGAGTTACTGCATGGCCATCAAGAACAGAAGGTTGCATTTACAAGTCATAATAATGGTTCAATATTTATCCTACTTATATCATACTCAATCCTAGGCTGTAAACACTTGAGTATTACAACCACCCATTAAAGCTATCTTGGGTGAGACTATCCATCGCATTCTATGTGTTGTGTTTCCTTCTGGTTTACCAGTAGGGCCGATAGTTTTAGAGGCTTTGTTGGAACCTCGAACAGACATGAACCCTGGTTCAATAAACTCAGACAATATAGGAGAGAAGTAACCAACAAAGGTCATCAAATATGGTATGACATAATTTGAATATGCATGTCAGGTTGAAAAATCAGATGGGTCAAGATAGGAGAAAGTAATAGTGATCAAGCAAATCCAAGTGTTGATATGATCAGATAAGGAAAGGCTAAATTAATTTCCTCGAGAAAGAAATTGGTGTTAGATGACCAAGGTTACTAAAAGAACATGACTGGAAATATAATTGGGTCATGTAGGAGTTGGATCAGAGGGATCCAAGTAATAGGGGAATGATGAAAATTAATATCAACATAATATGTGGTTGCAAATATGAAAATTAGACATGGAAATATTCATGGCTGGAGTCAAGTCCTTGAGCGTCCTAAGATAATGGAATAACATATCATAAGGTAGATATCAAGCTAATAAGAATGCATGAAAACACTCCAAGAGGGACAACAAGAAAACACGAGGATTGTTGAAGGTACTTCCACAATAGCATGGAGATATCAGGTCGAGAATAAATTAAAGGTTAAATGAATTTCTAAAAAGAAATCAATAAGGAACCATGAATAATAAAATGGTTATACACATAGTTTTGAATGCAAAAAGAGATGGTGCCTGACAATAATCCATCTCAAGTGACATAGAGCCATGAGTGACATTCACGGGGGGTGGAAGTATCACTTGAAATTATGATGTTAAAGTAAAAGTAGTGTTGAGTACCTTCAATTAATTCTACGCAACTAGCAAATGAGGCATATGTGCATCTTTACAATATGCTAGAGATTCGCTATGCAAGTCAAGTTGAAGCTAGTGGGAAAAGAGAAGAGAAGAATGCAATAAACCTCAAGTACTAAAGTATTTAGTCAGGAAAGGGTTGAAGAAGTTTAGTCTCAAAAAGTAAATGGATGTTGAAGATCCAAAGTCTATAAGACAACATGTTTGGAATTATAATTCATCGAAGTATGAGTTGGGATAGATGGATTTAGGAAATAAATAAAAGCCGAAGGTTAATATTTTCATTAGTATTTTACTGGAAATGAAAAGGTAGCCAAGAGTGATTTGGCTAGAAAGTGATTAGGACATAAATAATCATGCACAGTGATTACAGTGAGAGAAAAAGCAGGTTCAGGAATCTAGGAAGAATTGAAGACTTATGGGATCAACAAAGAAAAGTGATATCATGAGAAATAAGTTGTTGCAATTACTGTATCAACAAGTATGTTATGGATGGTTTGACAATGATAAATAGAGAATGATTGCATGTTTGCAAGTGTTGTTGATGATGTTGTTGCATATGGAAGGAAGCAACAGAAAGATGAAGTGTTGGTTATAAGACTGATAAAAGAGGCATGAAAGCTTCTATTCTCATCAACTAATTAGGTAGCATCAAACTCGTTTGATGAAAGCTATGCAGGTAAGTATTTATTTTTAAATTATGTTGCATAATTTCCAAAGGGAAATTCAGATGAGAATTTCCACAGATTGAATTTTTATAATACACAGTATGGTATTATTTAAATGCATTAACATGAACAAGATACCACTAGGTGTGGTAAAGGATAGAGGCCTATTATAGTTATCAAATATTCTTTTCTTTTGAATTCACACACTAACATAATATCGTGTCATGTTAATTTGGTTATGAGGTAATAACCAAAGAAATAAAACATAAGAACTTGTTATAGGAATGGATGCCAGGAAAAGTGTAATGTCCCCACTTTGGGACATCATCACAGGGCAGAGATTTATGATGACCAGAGTAGCCAGATGGA
>SNQJ01S0064255.1:89555-114649 GCA_010110895.2 Picea sitchensis
GAGGGGTTACACTTCAGATCTGACCCTGAGACTTTACCTAGTGACTTGCAGTGTCCCAATCTATATTTCTGGAGAGTTTCAGAGCATTTGGAGGCCTCCTTCAGCAGGGCCGAATTATCTAGGGTTTGAGTCATCCAGTGGGGTGCACCATTCAGTGGGGGATTTCATATCTACAGAGATTGAGAGGGATCTTGGTGATTCGGTCACCTGGGTTGTTCTTACTATCACCCGATCTATCAGTTGGCATATTTATTAGGGTGATTGGAAACTTTTGGTAGTAGGGCCAAGTTATTGAGGGTTTCAGCCTTCTATTGGAGTGTGGCATTCTTCAGCTGGAGAGTTTGGCATTCAGATATGCTTTTATTGATCTTCATTTCTTATTCAGCCTTTGGAGGCATCTTTTGTATTAGAGGGAGCATTTTGTAGCAGCTCTTATCTATTGTCTATCTTCTTGGCCATCTGTTGAGCATTCTAGATCGGCATGTTCATTGTAGCAGGTTTCTCTATTTTATGAATAAAGAAGAATTGAGATGTTTTGGCTTGTCTATCTTATTGCATATGGTTGAGGTATGTTCCATGGTTATCTCTTTCTTTTATTTTCTGCATACACACATATAAACACATCTAAAAGGTAGATCCGCAAAGTGTTTGACGAAATACCTCACTCATAAAAAGTTTTAAAAAGACACCAAAACAGTGATGATCCTTGCATAATGGCTTGGGATCATTACAAAAAGCTAGTCATGTATGAGACTAGGACATGGTTGGTTATGGAAAATTATGGATATATAAAGGTTATGTACCACACAAATACCCAATGATATTACTACCTTTAAATAATTCTTAGACTGCAACCTTTTTGCTAACAGTAATGCACACCACAAAATTATATTCTTGGTGTAGTTTTTAGGTCGAAAATGAAGGCATCCAAATAATTGAGAAGACAATAGGAAGTGTGTGGAGATTGTGTCAAGACATTGGCTAGATTTCCAATTTATGGATGGTGAGATACATGACTTAGATAAGGATCATTCTGAAAATCAATGCAAAGGTGCATTGAATAGGTATGTATTGAGAGTTGCACTCATGCATAGTAAGTGGAAGAATTGCACTCATACATGATAGAATTGCATACTTAAATGCATTTGTTGAATGTGTTTTGTGAGTGCATGCATATATATTATTGCATGGAAATAATTATACTAACGATTGAAATGTTGCTAACTCATGGAGTTGAGAAAATTTCAGGAGTTGTTAGACATTGCAACATGAAAGTTGCAAGTCAAGTAGTCACATGGGCATTGACTACAGGAAATTTCTATTCAGAAAAAGAAGTAATGAAATTATTGATATTAATTATGATCATGCATATGCATAGAATGATAATTCATTCTATCTAATAAATTGTTTTGTAGTTGTGATTGAATTGTTGGTTATAGACAATTATAAGAACACTCCATAAGGTTTTTTTGTACATATTGCACTGAGAGTATGATGTACAAGAGATATTGACAATTGTTGGCTGAATGCAAGATAGAAGCATTGAATGAAAAATGGTATTTAACATGGTGTTTCCTGAAAGCTGGAAGGAATATTTCATCCTATTATTGCAACAACGATGAAAAAAAAATTATGAAATAGAATTTCATATTTTGGGAAAAAGTTGAATTACTTATGAAACAAGTTTGAGTTCTAAATGGATTCTTTTATGTTCTCTCATGATAACTACATGCGTGTGTTGCAAATGAGATAATATTGATTAAATTTGGAATACTAGGAAAGAACAACTATTGTTGAGGACACTAAAGCCATATAATTGGAGAACCTTGGCGGTTTCTAGTAATGGGTTAGCACTCTCCTTGTGTCTGAAATCCTTGGCAAGATGGATCGTTGAAGGATTGCATAGAAGTGAAGGGATGTCTGAGCCTGGAAAGGTGAGTGCAACAAGGAGGAGGAAACTCAAGGATGCTTATGGCATGGTAGCTTCCATAAAGAGGGTGTGTCAAATGGAACAATGAGATGGATTATTTCTGGAAGAAGCTTTATGGAATAGAGAAATTGACTTCTAGCTACAGTATGAATACCATAATTAGTGTTGGAAAGTAGAGCACCAGATGGATAAAAATCTTCCAATAGCTAAAGCTTGGATATTTTTGAAGAATTTGAATTGTACATGTATAAACAAGTTGCACTGAGGACAATGCAAAAATAAGGGGATGGGATTGTAATATCCCAAGATCGAGCCCCGGTTACAATTGTGAATGTAAATATGTTTTGTAGGTTGGTGAGCCAAGTGATTATAAGCTAGGAGGATTATGTGATGATTAGGCCAGAGAGCCTAGATGCTAAAGGCCAATGAGCCTATTTTTGTATATGTGAATACTCATATCATTGATACAAAATACATCATTGCGTGTAGAACGACCACGATAAAATAAAATGGGGGACTAAGCTCCAATAGGTAGGGAAAGGGAAGGGGCTAAGAGGCTAGGACAAAGGGATAAGATTGAGGGCTTATCTTGAAGGGAATATTATAATATATTTCTTAAAATACTAAGGTTGGACATAACCTATGTTATCGTAAGTTCTTGTGGGAAGGGAACAAATGATAAGTGGAGCTCATGCAGCTTCATGAAGACAGATGTATGATTTGGGACATGCAGTTTTATGTGGGAAAGTCCATTCATTCAGGGGGTTCCTTCAATTTTTGACACTCTTCCCATGCACCCGCACATTCATGAAGGATCCATTACCTCCATTGTTGACCTTTGAGCATGAACATACCTCTGAAACCTGAACGCATTATTGGAGACATATCTTGTATTTTCCTACGATGAATCGAATTTGTATTCCTCCTAGATGGCACAACGCACCCATACCTACCTGATTTTGTGCTAAACTTGTTTTTTATGAGAAACTCCTATTTCCAAAACTGAAGGTCATGGTTTCTAATTTTACCTGTGCATTAACTGAATGTTGAAGTTGTTTTCACCTAAGCCTATTGTTGGCTACTTGGGAGTGGGAGTGAAGATGTTGGTTGTTAGGCCTGTGGAATGAAAAGTCAGGTTGTTAGGCCTTTGAGAAACTCTCTCTAGGTGAGATGCTTTGCTGGAAAAGAAGAAGTAGGTTGTGAGGCCTTTGAGAAACTCTCTCCAGGTGAGAGAAGTTGTTGAGAACTGATTTCTCTTGGAGGGAGCCCAACAATAGCTATAGTCTTTTGATAATTCATGTTTTGCCTATTGCTAAAGCCCTGGAAGGGAAGTGGGGAAGACAAAGGACTATTGAGAAGAGAAAGGGCGCACTTCCTGGGGTAGAACAGGGATGTGGGGAATGATAGGCTATAGGTTGTGTGTATAAGTTGGCTCCTAGGAGGGAATCCTTCCTGATTGACTATGTAGTATCCCATTGTCTCATCCTAGCCTAGGAATCGCTTTACCCAGGTGGATTTTAGTCCCAACTTAGGGGTGACTCACTACTGAGAGTGAGGAGCATCGTGGTCTATGGATGGGAGGTTCGTGGAAGGTCTGCATGCAGTTGGTGGTCTTATACAAAATTATAAGTACCATTTCTATTTTAAGTTGCATGTTTTGTATTTGTACATGTTATATATTTATGAGTTTATCTTGTATATGTTGTACGTATAGGATTTATTGTTATTTCCACATTTATCTATGTATTATAAAAATGTCATTATTTGTTAAGTTTTGTTTGTATGATGTTCCAAGAGAGTCTCTGAGTGGTGTAGACTAATAGGTCTATGGATGAGTATGCTACATTTTGGTTATCAAATCTTAGAAAGAGTGGTTCTACTAGGCAACATGGCCTGACCTGGGTGGTTGGGGGACGTTACATATGGAATAGGGTAGGGTTCTATTCCTCTTAAAAGTTCTCTAATAACATTTATTCGACTCTTTCATGGGCCCAATTAGGCCAAGTGTAATTTCCTTCTCTGATACCACTCTATCACACACCCAACCCCCTAAGTACCTTTTAGGATATGGGGTATTAAATTTTCACCTCTTATAATAATATTCAATCTTCTCTATCACAACTCCGTCATATTTTTATCGTCAATATACTTCCAACGAAATTGAGTATGCTAAGAACTAAGCTTTGGGACATGATCTATGACCCTTCAAATATTCTCGAGTTTACATAGTCAACATATCTCTGACTACCATGTGGAATCCTCGTGACATTTCAATGTCCACGCCGACTAACGTGGTGATACCCTTATCCCAACAGGGAACTAGCCTAGAATGCCATGATGGAATTTCATTCCAAGCAGGCCTGCAACCATTCGTCGCCCGAACCTTCTTTCGGTGCAATATTTGCTTCCCTCCAACGATTATGGTATCAAGGAATATTCCATCTCGATACCATCCATTCAAAGTTTGAGCGATTCACGCAATCTCATTACACCGAGCCCAATGTACTGATGAATATTCCCTCTCCTATGAACCAATTAAAAGTATTCATTGATATTTCTTAGAATACCTCTCTTTGGTATCCAATTACTTAAACCTTATTAGGAATAATTAATATTCACTAATTAATTATCCTTGTGAACGTAATTTTATCTTAACCAAATAATTTACTTAATTACTATGTTGGAATGAATATTTTATAAGCTAGTTAATTATATCATAACCTAATTTATATTATGTTATAATATAACTAATTTTTGATTGGAGAGTATTTAGGCTTATAATCCTTGGTTAACATAATAATAACTTGGCTTATAATTTCTCCCCCTATTCTTTCACGTAATTTAAAATACATATATTAATATATGCATATTTATTTATTAACCAGGGGAACATGATTAAATATATTCAATTTGATATTTATTACATATTACATCAATTCAATCCATTTCCAATGTCTTCACTATTGAAATATGTGCACTCCTCTCTTTAATCCAACCACCAATCATACATGGCATGGTTTAATACTATTAAAATGTGTATGCATGGGACCTATTTCAAAACTCTCGTCATCGCTTCTATGGGTTTGGACTTTATTTACATTCTGTCATCCAATTACTCCAAAGGGTCCACTACAAAAGTGTTTAGAACCTAAAAGGATTTGAAACTTGTGCCCATTTATTTTATATTAATGTTATATCAACCCTGGGTGATTAGGTAATATAATAAATCATTTAAGTAATTAGACCTCCTTCACATGCAATATTAAACATTTATAATCTTATAACATTATAATACTATTAAATATTTAAACCAACTCAGACTTGAAAAGTGTGTGTTCCTCCCAACACTCCAACAACCAATCACAAGTGAGTAGGGTTTTAATATATTTTTGTATATACAAACTTTATAACCCCCATGACATCACTCTGATGGCTTCAAAATTTGATTAAACACTCCCTTCCATCCACTTTAAATGGTCAAGTCTGAAAGGGTTTTGGAATACGTGTTGAATTATACTATTAAAATACTCAAAAAGGTTTCAAACCATGTTTATCTCCCCTTTTCCATCCACTCCAAACTAGCTTGGAAAATGTGTCAAAATATTGTAATACCACAATGTTGAAACCCTATATGTAAACTCCCTTCTTCCTCCTCCAATAAAAGGAAAATTATAGTAATAATTATAATATATTTTGCCACTGAGGAAGTAAGAGGATTTATTTAACTCCGAGTATATTTAACATTGATAAATAAAATATTTTAATGAAAATAATCTCCTTCAAGAGCATTGCACTATTTGTGTAGAGGATAAAGTTCATAACTAAGAAATTTTGCATAATTGGAAACTTTTCTACTAGGGGAACCTCCATTATTTACATACCAAATATGAGTTTTTGGGTTGTAAATATATTAATTTACAATCCTTATTATTTCATTAGAGAATTTAATTGGTAAATTAAGAACTTACTGGTTATTACCCGGCTTTACCGATTATTTCAATTTTTCCTATAAATGTGGAATTGCACGTTTAAACTATAAATTCATTTTATTTATTTATATCCAAAAATATTTATATTCCTTGGGAGTGAATTTCTCCCTGGTAAAACTTGTATTCACCAAAACTACCAAACTCCTAATTACAGGCTTTCCTTTATAGTTTTTAGAAGTTAATCAGTGTTCCCCATTTCTTCTTCTTTGGAAATTAGTTTCACCGTGGAATACATGGTAAGATTTGTTTCTTATCGAACACAATGAAATTTAATTGTTTACAATGTTTTAAATATAAGATTCATTTTTCTTCACATTAGGAATTTGGGTTTGTATTTCCTACCTATTCTTATCCTAGATTTTAAAAATAATTTGCTTCTTATGGGTATTTTGAACTACTCTCCTAAGCCCCAAAAATGAAATTATGATATCCTTTGGATTTTTTTATTTTTTTGACATATAGTTGCAGGACAAAATCAAGTTCCTAGTTAATCTTATACAAAAGTTCGCCTGCCCTTACCTTTTCATATTTTTTTGTGAAGGTATTAACGGTTAATTTTCATTCACTAGGGAAGAGGATGGGCTATGAAACTAAATCTGAAGCAACATTCTCGCCCATGAATAATCTTTTAAAACAAAGATAGTTAAAAAGTAGGGAGGTAAGTTGAAATGAAATTTGACTGAACACATGCTCTCAATTTCACCTAAGTCTCTTGGATTGTTTTTAACCAAGGTTGAATTTACATCGCTCTAGAACACTATTTTATATCATTTTTGAACTCATATTTGATCATATATATATATATATATATATATATATATATAACTTAACTTATATCATATATATATATATATATATATACTTTCACCGGTGATCAGCCCACACTCTACTCCTGATTTGAATAACTACCCATCACTAAAACCTTTTATATATATATATATACTTTTGCAGGTGATCAACCCACACTCTACTCCTGATTTGAATAACTACCCATCACTAAAACCTTTCTTTCTCTAGACATGCACAGGCAGAAAATCAACAACATTGAATATCTTCAAATTTCAATTTAGGATTCCCAGTTGGATAGAAGATCATAGTAATGAATTCCATTACTTACACGGGATAACAATTTCAACAATCTCATACCACATGAAATCCATATTATAAGATAAACCAATTGAAACAATACAAAACTCAAAGAAACACTTATCTGAAGCTTAGAGTTAGTTTGCAATTGTTGAAGGGTGTTCCCTTTTCCACCAAAACATAGGCACAATTTCTCTTGGAGTATTCCTCAACTGGCCACCCCCTAGCTAGACCATGATGCCATGAGAGAGAGAGAGTTTCTTCTTTTTTCTCAAAAATAGCAAGGGACAAAGTTTACTCTCCTTTTTCCATAGGAACGTTCCAGTCCAATTTTCTATCCACCAAGAAAGGGATCCCTCTATGATTTCTATCTCAATCACTCAAATTTTCTTCATCTCCATTTATCATCTTGATTAGAAAACAATGTCCAATAGTTCTTGCACCCAAAACAATTTGTTTTGTCAGTTCTCTTCAGAAACAGAGAGCCTCACATGCTCTACCTCTTCAAAAATAGTCCACGTAACCATTTATGTGCCTTCTTTATTCCCTACCCATGATTTTCCTTTCCTTTGTTTCTTTCTACAAAAATATTGCATGGTTCCATTTCTCAATTCACGAGTCAGATTAGGAAGTTTCCATATGGGTTACTATGCCCATATCCTTGTTGACTCTTGAGGAAGAATTCCCAACCACTGGCTTGACTGGTAATTAAATTTTTTGTGAAAAATGACTTTTCTGAGTCTTAGAAATTTAATTCCAATAGAGTACTTGCCTAGTATGGGTCATCTCAACCATTACTAGTTCCCCTCACCATTCCCTCTTATGCATCATGATTTACATTGGCAACACCTTCAGTAGTTGTGCAACAATTTCCATTTTATTTAATAACATAAACATTTTCATTAAATTCTATGGAAAAAGTTCATCATTATCAAAATCCACATATAACCAGTCTATCTATAGTCTTTTAGAAAAATACAATTATATTTATAGGCTGGGGGAAACAAGGGTATTACAAATGTGTGTGTGTGTATGTGTGTGTGTGTAACTCAATGATTGTCTATCTAAGCATGATAAATATAACTAATAAATATAATAATACCAGGAGGAATGGTACCTGATGGAGTGGGCCCTTGGTGTAGGTGCCAATTTCCTCAAGAATGCTCAAAATTCAAAATTGTGTCCTTAACACAATTTTCTAGCATGAATTTTCTTTTTATTGATATGATAAAAATGAGTTCAGAAGTCTATATTAGTTTCAGAATTATGTCACAACATTATAATGTCTACCAATTCCCTCTCACGGAAAAATATTATTCATCATATAGTTTCAGATGAAGCTCAATTTTAACAAATAAGTAACACAGAAAACAAATAAGAAATGCAAGCTAACTTTCTCCTTTACACCATTTTTTGCTGTTTGGAAATTTGGGTTCAATACACCACTCATATGGCATTGTGGGAATATGAACTAGCTCAAGATACTAATGATAATGCACCTGTACAACCCTCATTCAACCAAGATACTCATCCAACAAGTAAGAAATGATATTCCCAATCTTGCATGTCTTAACTCGCACCCATAGTCCATGCTTGCAGTGATCTATTATTAGAACATCTCCAACCAATATCCAAAAAATGGGTTATCCTTGAAATGGCACCCGATAGATCTAATTGGGCATGGATTCCCACATGTGCTCGAGATCCCTCCTCAAAATATGCTTCTTAACAAAATATTAGTGTTGGATCTTATTATTAACCTAAAAAATATGCCCTTCACTTCACACCATATCCTTAGCACACAATTTAGAATGAAAAGAAACAAAGCAAACATTATTTGACCAAATACATAGAAAAATAGATAAAACACAATCCATAAGTCCTAATAGCCAATTGATCACCAAGACAACTAATAATCAAGAAGTGGTTTTTTAAAGGGGAAAAAGATAATGGAAAAGGCGGGTTAATTTGGGATAAAAAATACCATATGAGAGTCTTGAGATATCTCCCTTCCCAAAAAGGTTGCATGCCCCCAATGCAACCCACTAGTACTACTTCATAAGACCTGCGTTCAGGTCACCCTAGTTGAAGCTTGGGTTACCAAATTCACTTAAAGTATAGATTCTCTAGGTCCTCTCTTCCTGTGCCCACTGATCGATCAATGTTAACTCATCCCATTCTGTAATAATTTTGTAAGACCTAGTTAGACACCATATAATTGGGAAGTGGAATCTCAATCCAATCCAACAAACACCAATCTTTATCAAAGAAGTTGCATAGAGCTCAGTTGTTGCCATGGCCAATTTGAATAAAGGATAAGTTGTGGGATCCTTTTCTCTCAAAGAGTTATACAATTGAGTCCAATTCCCATGAGAGTCTAGAAGTTCCTCAATGAAATACTAATGGAGAGTACTCATAATATTCCAAAGCTAAATGTTATTTGTTTTCGGATAATGGATGCATTTTGAGGATCTCTAATCAACCTGAAATGATCCTCCTGAATAATCATGGGCATGGGGTACTCATCTCGAACACTAGAATTGTATTCTACATTATCGTAGAACTATGAGGCTTCCTTCCATAGAACTTGGTTATATACTTGAGATGAAAATTCCCTTAAATGTACATCCCCCACATATGGATTGGGATTCCATTATGAGTTATTTGATAAAATCAAATAAAATTGGTAGACCTCAGATAGAAAATATTGGTCATGCTAAGAAGTGGAAGAGAATGTATCCAAAAACTGATATGTGGTAAATATTTTAATTTCATGTCCTACTACAACAATTTGAATTTGAAATATAACCCATCTCTCATGTAAAATCACCACATAGAGTTTGGATGGGGCCCTACAAGTCATTCCTTACAAGGCAAGCTCAGAAACCTGCTACAATTTCTATCGGAAGTCTACCAATTCTTCCTTATAGTGCTTAATTATTTCCTTACACCTATTCTCTTGAGTAAGATACATTTGAAACCATTTCTCCTTTATCAATTGGATTGCTTGTTGGTGACTTTAACTATTGATTACACCCAAATCAAACAAAGCATCCATGTCTCTCTAGATTGAACCTAAGGTTTAGCTCAGATCCAAGGTTGTTAAACAAAGCTACGATAGCACATGTTAGGAAATTATGAACACTTCCACGCTAAACCTAGCAGAAGAGAGGAAGAAATATTTAGTCAAGAAAGTAAATGACAAAGAAAACACATAGTACATAGATATTTTACCTTGAAAAACCAAATGGGAAAAACTGAAATTCCTTGAGCGTTATACTCTCTTGTTGTCTCATTCATTCAGAATAAAAGGTGATGCAGGAGCATCAAAAACATCGTAAGCAGCAAGCGAGCACAAAGACAGAAGACAGTTGGAAAGCACCAGTGCACATTTTTGAAATATTTTGAAACATTAATGTAATAGTTAAGAGGAAGCACACTTAGATATTGTAAACAGATCTTGAACGGTTTCTCTCATCTGTAGTAGGTGAAGGCATTTATGCATAATTAATGTAGTAGGTAGGTTTGAATGCAGATTAGACAGTTTAGAGCGTAGGAGGGAAAACCGACTATAGACACCCTCATCTTGTATCATTTGTAACAGGATCAATTGTATCAATAGAGCATACACAAGAGAAGAAGTAGAGAGCTGTGTAGAAGAACCCATGTACAAAAGTTCTGAAATTAATATATATGAAGCTTTGATTCAGATTCATGGTGTTGTGATACTTTCTGTGTATACATGTTGAATGTTATGCTCATGGTTGTTTCTCTCTTTCTATTATACATTTTCTTTTATGATATGTATGTATGATTTCATATTAAGTATTTGAAGTCTGAGAGAGTGAGGAAATGAGTTTCAATTGTTTCTCTTCTTGAGTAAAAGTTCCTGCAAGGAGTGCAGTGAATCATCCGCAAGGAGTGTGTTGACGGGTTTAGAGTTCATCTCTGAAAGATCAGGAGGGATACCATTGTTATGATTTTCCGTAGAAGTGCAAATCAGGCTCAAAAAATGTGCAAGGTGTGCGCAGGCTGGTTGGAAGTTCAGAGCTTATCAACCAAGGAAAGGATTGGAAGACTGCTATTGCAAAGAGTTGCACAGAGTCAAAAGAAATCAAATACTTAGACATATTTGAAGAAGTGTCACAAGGAGTGCATGCAGAAATCTCATAGGAGATCTAAGTTGGAAAAAGAAAGCTCAGGAGAGTTAGCATATTCAAGGGGTTTGAAGAGCAGAAGGGAAATTTAACCATCGTGCAGAGGATAGGTTCCAGAAGAGAGTCGTAGGGTCAATTTCGAACCAGAGATCTTTCAAGAAGAAATTTGGATGGTCGAAATTCTCCGAGAAGAATTCCTGAAATAGCGAGAGTCGTAGGATCTACAGGAGATGTAAGGTAGATAAGGGCCACTGAACTGGACTCATCGAGATGTTAGATCATTTCATCATTTCGAGGTTCGAGATTCCAAGGTGCAAGACAAAATTCTTGGCTGACCAAAACCCCGAAACGTGAAAAGGAGGTTTTCGTGTGTGGAAGCAAGTTAAGTTTTCGGAACTTTGGAGTTCGGGGTTTCGGAAGTCTCGAGGGAAGGATATCGGGACACAGCAGGGGAGAAAAACCGAAATCAAAAGTCACAACAGAGGATTATCGACATTTAGGCATTTCGGGGATTGCAAGGATATAAGGAGGGTTCGAGAGTTCCAAATTCCCAATACCCGAAAACCCGAAACAAGGAGAAGGTGACACGTGGAAGGGTAGGAGACTTCCTATCGAGGTTTACGAAGGCAGAGGATGAGAAATACCATTTCGGTATTTCAGTACTTCGAAGACCGAAAGGTGGAAAGGACATAGGGTTCAAGCTTGATGTATCGAACTCCTACTACACGAAAGTCCGAAAAGATTTCAGAAGACATCATTTTGGCATTTCGGGGTTTAGAGATTTGAGAGCTCTGAGGACTTAGTGAAAGCACATTTCGATGGTTGAAACCCAAAAATCGCGAAGAGAAGGGGAAGGCCAAGACACTTGTATTTCAAAAAATCGTTTAATTCGGGTTTCGGAGGTCGAAGAGGTAAGGTGCTCGACCACGGGATTCACGAAATCGCGAAGTCCGGTATCTCGAAATAAAAGAGGAATTCCCCTCAAGGTGTTGTTGTGGGTAGATTTCCCAAAAGGGAAATAGAAGAACCAGTTGAGCTCTCGGGATGAAAGGAGAAGATCATGTGTGGATCCCGACCTATGGGTCTAGGGAGGGGTATGTATCAAAAGGTTACATGTCTAACATTGGTCCACACCTAAGACACAATCGACATCATACTCTCTTTCTTACAGAAGAACAACCATGCAGCCAATTCAATTTACATCTTCATGAAAAACAACCTCTACGATTTCATATAAATATTTTATTTTACAACATTACGACATGCCTTCTTTAGGGTTTTTCCTACTATAAATCCTATAAGGGAGGCATGTTGTAATGTTGTAAAAACAAACTTTAGATGAAATCGTAGAGCTTGCCAGTCAAGTAGATGTAAGATGAATTGACTACAGGGTTGTTCTTGTGTAAGCAAGAGGGTGTGGTGTCAAATGTGTCTTAGGTGTGGATGAAGGTTATACATGTAACCTTTTATTCTAAATGAATAAGACAACAAGAGAGAAAAATGTCATGGAATGTTGGTTTTCTCGGTTTGGGTTTCCAGGGTAAAATATTTGTGTACTATGTGTTTGATTTGTCATTTACTTTCTTGACTAAATATTTCTTCCTCTCTTATGGTTGGTTTAACATGGAAGTGTTCCTATTTCCTAACATGTGGTATCATATCTTGGTTTAACAACCTTGGATTTGAGCTAAACTGTAGGTTTAGTAAGAGTCATAAGTCATAAATCTTTAAATATTTTGTTAAAGAATGGCGAGAAGCTTGAGAGTAGAGATGGAAAAATTCAATGGCCAAAATTTTGAGCTTTGGAAGCTTAAAATTGAAGATCTCCTTGTATGTATAGTAAGTATGTATAGGTACCATGTCGATAGGTATGTCAACGGAAGAATGGGAGAAACTCGAGAGAAGAGAAAGGAGTATGATTCAAATTTGTCTTGTAGATTCAGTACTGTTGAATGTCTCAAGTGAAGATTCATCGAAGAAACTATGGGTCAAGTTGGGGATCTTGTACTGATCAAAATCCTAGTAAATAAGTAATTTCTTGGAAAGAAACTATATATTCTGAGGATGAGTGAGGGAAGTTCAGTGAATAAGCATTCAAATTCATTTAATACCATTATAAGCTAGTTATCTTCTATGGATATTAAAATCACCGAGGAGGAGAAATGTATTATCCTATTATGTTCTTTTCCAGACTCATGGGATAGCTCAGTCATGGATATAGGGATTAATACAACCACATTATCTCTAGAATACATGGTTTCATCTCTACTGTCATAAGAAATGAGAAGGAAGAAAATGAAAGGATCTACCAAATATGCTTTAGTAGTGAGAGGTCAAATGATTGACAGATATGAAGGAAAATTATCCCATAGAAAGTCTAAGATGAAGGGTAGATCTAAATCCCTTGTTCAGTTGACAAGAAAATGTTGGAAATGTGGTAAATTTGGGCATTACAAAAGGGACTACAAATCGAAGGAAATGGAAGTCAATAGAAAATACGATGAGAAGCATTTAACTGAGAGAAAGATGACTCCAGGTAAGGGAGGCGATGTGTACCTAGCATCGACCAATACACAGTCAGATCAATATGTTTGATTGATCAAATCAGGAGCATCCTATCATATGATGCCACATACATAATGGTTCTGTGAATATGAACAATATGAAGGAGGAGACGTATTCCTGGGGTACGACTCGACAAACAAAATTGTCAGACGAGGAAGAGTTCAACTGATATTGCACAATTGGTGGTGTAGAACCCTTCTAGGTGTGCTACACATTCTAGGTTTGGAAATAAACTTGATATCTGTCAGCAATATGAGTGATGCAGGGGTGCTATTTCAAAAGGATTTGTGCAATATGGTCATAGGTGTGATGGTATTAATGAAAGGATTTTGGATTGGAAACCTATACAAGTTACTAGGGAGTGTCGAATCGACTGGATGAAACAAAATTGTTGGTCCTGAAGTCAACTCGACTTCCACTTAAATTGATTCGGGCTGAGTCGATTCAAACCAACTAGACAAGTCATCATAAAGTCGACCCGGCCATGCTATGGAATGAGAGGATGGGACACAGGTGAAAAAGGACTTCGAGCAATGCATAAAAAAGGTATGGTCAAAGATTTTCCTGAATGTAATTTAGAAGTTAACTTTTGTGAACATTGTATGCATGGAAAACAAATTGAGGTGGCATTCTCATTTGGAGCGACATGAGAAAATGAGATTCTAGAATTGGTTCATAGTGATGTGTTTGAACCTGTTTCAGTGCCTTCACTTGGTGGATCCATGTATTATATTTCCTTCATAGATTATTTTTCGAGGAAGACATGGATATATTTCTTGAGGAAGAAATCATAGGTTTTGGAGAAATTCAAAGATTTTAAATCTCTTGTAGAAAACTATACAGATAAAAAAATTAATAAATAACAACGGCGGTGAATTCCGTGGAAAAGAATTAGATCATTTCTGCAAGCAATGTGGCATAGAATGTGAAAATACCACACCATATACCACACAAAAAATAGAGTTGTTGAGAGAATGAAGAGAACATTGATGGACAAGGCAAGAAGCATGCTTAGTGGTGTTGGGATCACAAAAGAATTCGAGGCAGGGGTAATCAACACTACAAAATACCCATTAAATATGTCTCTTTCAATGGCTCTAGTCGACAAGACTCCACATGAGGTATGGTCGGGTAAGAATCCTTCAGTTTCATGTCTCAAAGTATTTGGTTGTGATGCATTTGTGCATGTTCCCAAGGAAAATAGGAGAAAGTTGGACAATAAGGCAATCACGTTTATTTTCATTGGATACAAAGAAGGAATGAAAGGATATAAGATTTGGGATCCTGCATCAAGTAAAAAAGTGTATAGTCAATATGTGGTCTTCAGAGAAGTCGTAAGTAACTCCGATCCTAAAGGAATTATTCAAACCAAGAATAATCAAGAGAAGGTCTGGTTTGAACTAAGGAATGAAGAAGAAGATTCAGATGAGTCGGTTGAATTAGAAGAAGAGGTGGAACAACTGACCCCAGTTGTAAGGAGGTAAAAATGAGTAAGAAAACTAGTTGAAGGATGCCAATAGAGGGAAAAATATGGAAGGATGCCAACTGAGGGAAAACTATGGAAGGATTCCATGGTCAAAGGATGGCAATAGAGGGAAAACCATGGAAAGGCGCCATGGTCGAAGAGATGGAATCCTTGCACAAGAATGAGACATGGGGCTTATTCAATTTACCTAATGGAAGAAAGCGTGTCAGTATAAAATGGGTATTCAAGAAGAAGATGAATGCAACAGGTCAAGTCGATAAATTCAAAGCTCGATTGGTAGCGAAAGGATATTCCCAATTCGAAGGAGTCGACTTCAGTGATATTTTTTTCCATGTCGCAAAATTAACTTCCATTAGAGTACTAATGTCTCTGGATGCAACATTTGATCTAGAAATAGAAAATATGGATGTGAAGACCATTCTCCTACATGGGGATATGGAAGAGGAAATCTACATGAAACAACCTGAAGGATTTCTAGTAAAGGGAAAAAAATATTTGGTGTGCAAACTGAAAATATCCCTTTATGATCTAAAGAAATCACCAAGGATGTGGTACCAAAATTTTAACACATACATCCTTAGTTTGGGGTTTGTGATAAGCAAAGAGGATCAATGCATATATTCCAAAGAATAAGGTGGGATTTTCCTATATGTAGCATTGTATATCGATGACATGTTGTTGATTGGAAACAACATCAACAAAATAAAGGAAGTGAAGAAGCAACTATCCTCCAATTTCAACATGAAGGATCTCGGTTCAACGAACTTCATTATGGGAATGGAGATTAAAAGAGATGGAGTAGTTAGAAATCTCTAGTTGAACAATATGAAGTATATTGAAACAAAATTGAAACATTTCAACATGCAATATTGAAAACCTGTGAAGGTGCCAATTCCTTTGGGAGAAAGGATAATTGTTGAACAATGTCCAAGGACACATGAAGAAACAAAGGACATGGCACATGCTCCCTATGCAAGTGTTGTTAGTAGTCTAATGTATGTGATGGTTTTCACTCGACAAGACATTTCCCATGCAATGGGAGTGTTAAGTAGATACATGTCAACACTTGGGAAGGAGCACTGGATGATTGTCAAGAGAGTATTCATGTATTTGTGTGATACAAAATATTATGCTATATGATACCAAGGAAAACCTGGAGATGAAAGTGAATTAAATGTACATGGCTTTGTCGATGTTGATTGGGTGGGATATATGGATAGACGGAGGTTGACTAGTGGATATGTGATAAAAATGTTCAGTGGAGAAATCAACTGGATGAGTAAGCGATGAGAGGTCATAGCCCTGTCAACAACAGAAGTTGAATACATGGAAACCACTCATAGAAGAAAAGAATCAGTATGGTTGCAAAGGCTATGTTCAGGAATCGGGTTTGAGAATAGAGATATAAAGATAAGTTGTGATATTCAAAGAACAATATTTCTTGCAAAGAACCCAACTTCTCATTCTAATACTAAGCACAGTGATGCACAATACCATTTCGAGAGAGACATGGTGGAAAGAAACAAGGTGTTGCTAGAGAAATTAGATATGTTGGAAAACATAATAGACTCTTTGAGCAATTTTGTGAGTGATGTGAATTTCTCTTGGTGCAGAGAGGCAATGGACATTTTTTCCATGGGTCTATGGATGAGAGAAAGGATGATTTTAGGGGCTAAATTTTTCTCATGGGATGATATTCCATGTTTTTTCCCAAAAAATGATTCACTTTTCTAAAAATGATTCGCCCAAATTCTATAGGATAAAATTATTTTACCTTAAAAATCGCCAAAATTGTATACAAACTATATAAAATCCTTAGAAATTTGAATATTTTTACAAAAATATCGCTAAACATTTTATAGATGGAATATGAAGGATTAGTAAGATTCGCCAAGGTTTCTACATTTCAAAATAAATTTCCATCCTTAAAATCATCCCTGGATGAGAGTTAAGAGGTCTCCCAGTTTTAGAAAAAAAAACAACAAGTGGGAGAATGTTGAGTTGTTATGCTCTTTGTATTGAAAGCCTAGTCGAGGTGGATCGATTGAGAGTCAAAGTCAAGGTGGATCAACAACAAATCGAAGATTGAGGTGATTCGATTAAGTAAGTTGAAGTTGAAGTTGAAGGTCGAGGTGGTTTGACATGGTAAGTACATTGACAATAAGTTGAAGAGGTCAACTGATAAGAGGTCGACATGCGATCGTGTGGAAACTGACTGAAGACTGAATGAAGGTCAATCGATAGTCAACTGATAATCCAACTTGGTAGTCAACTCTAACAAAATTCTGAGATTCGCGAGATTTGTAGAAAATGATCTGCGTGGATCTATAATCGTTTTTGGGAACCTTTTCTTTAGGATTTTTCCTACTATAAATCCTATAAAGAAGGCATGTTTTAATGTTGTAAAAACAAATCTTTAGATGAAATTGTACAGGTTGTTGGTCATGTAGTTGTAAGAAGAATTGGTTACATGGTTGTTCTTGTGTTAGCAAGAGGGTATGATGTCGATTGTGTCTTAGGTGTGGATGAAGGTTAGACATGTAACCTTTTATTGTGAATGAATAAGACAATAAGAGAGGAGAACACTCAAGGAATCATGGTTTTCCCAGTTTCGGTTTCCAGGGTAAAATCTTTGTGTATTGTGTGTTTTCTTTTTCATTTACTTTCTTTATTAAATCTTTCTTCCTTTCTTCTGCTAACTTTAGCGTGGAAGTGTTTCTTATTTGCTAAAAAGGTTTAATTTGAACAAAATCAAAAGTTAGATATTATTTTTGTGATAAAATGCGTAGAGTAAGTCATTAATATATGACCCATATCCATGAGTATTAGTCGCAACTAACCAATAATTCTCATGATTTGAATAGTGCACTTAGAAAAAGTGTTGGTCAAAATATCATCTAGAGTGAAATTGATAAATTTATCAACAAAAGTAAGAATATTATCAGTTTTAGGTGTAGATATTTTTTCTTCAAAATCCTCATGTTCTTGGTTTCCTTCCTCAAAAACCTCTTTAGGGTCTCTCTGAGAGATCTAGTCATCATCATCATTATTTCCAGGCTCCTAGATTTGACTCTGAAGGAGTTTAGTTTCAAAATTGTAATCATCATCATGTCTAGTTCCCTCTTTAGGAGATGGTGGCTCTATTAGATTAATATCTCTTAACAGATCCTCTAACTCAGAGGTGTTGTTCTACGTTGCTACAAGCTTCTTCTTGAGCCTCTAGTTTTTAGTTTTAAGATGATCTATGATCCTAAGAAGGCTTAAATAGGAAGGTTTTCGAAACAAGTTGGATTTTGAAATGAGGGAGGCCTTATCTTGTCCTTTTTTGGATGTAGATCCTTCAAATGAGTGAGGAGGCTCATGCTCTGTTGACCAAAAATATGAGACTTGATCCATTCCTTCCTCCTTTGAATCATTAATTTCAATACATATACATTTGAATTGCCCATTGTTTTCTTCTTGGACTGGTGCTTTCCCTCATTCATTATGCCCCTTATATTTATGAGTTTTCCTTTCCACTTCATTGGTGATATAGGTTTCCATTGATCTTTTTGAATATCAAGACTACCTTACAGTTGTTGGAGGAGGAGTAGAGAAGTTTGAGCTCACAACCCATTTTTCGTTTCATAGAGCTAGAATAAACAAATGGTAAAATTATTTCCTTGAGATTTTGAGATAGAACCTTACCTATAATGAAGGTTATCCAATCCCATCCATGTTCTTGCAGCTCACTGACCAGGAGGATCTTAATAAATGCATGGTGGCCGAGTGGAGTATAAGATTCAGAACTTTTTAGGGATAGGGTCGCCATTTTAGCTAGGCTCTTTTGCAAGAGAAATGGTAGGTTGATCGATTTTCACCCATTCAAATGAAGCATCATCCTGATGTGATAATAATATACAATACTATGTCCGCCCTCACAAGATATGTATTTTTGGATGTAATACACAACTTCATCACATGGAGAAGTCATTTGTTATCAAGCGACCCCATTTAAAAAACATTGTGTCTTTTCGGGGTGTTGAAGGAACAAAGACTTGATGTCCTCGGGCACTTTAATATTTTTTTACCATCTCTATCCATTAATTAGAAAAATGACGGCTCTAGCGATGGATAACCTAGTAACATAAAAATGTAGTCCTGTGATCTCAGCCTGAAACCCTTCGAATGAGTGAATGAATTCCATCGTAAACTAAGGATATCCCCTTTTCAATTTCTGGAATAATTGGAGCCATCCCATGCGAACAAATATAATTTCCACCCAAGGATTGGCCATGAGGGAATCCACATGTGTTATGTTCTCCTCCCATGACTGTATTACGGTCTTGTTCTATGTGTTGCAGAGTCATGGCTACAAAACACTATATTATCCAACTCAAATGTTAACTCGTTAATTCTAGGACTTTGGAAATGATTCCCGGTCTTTGAACGATACACAAAAAAAATGAACTAATAATTGTAGAATGAAAAATGAATATGATTTTGGAGCCTTAATCCATGTCTTTTAAAAGAACATACACAGGATGATTCTCGACAGTATATATATTTCTAACCCTTGACCGTGGACAATGAAATGGAACCTTGAATTTCCCATAGAGTTTTCCCCAAGTTCAAGCCATATGTTTGACACTCATTGCTTGAATTCTATTACTTCATGACCATGGATGATCCTGAAGGTTAATTTATTCGACCCAATTATATATCCTTTGTGTATACTTTGTCAAACATAAAAATTGGGTTCGAATTATATCACCTTTGTGTATACTTTGTCAAACATAAAAAATTGGGTTCCAATGGGACTACATAAGTTATGAACTTTTGATCCTTTCAGTAGCTACTTTTGATGAGGAAAATTCCATTTTCTCTTTTGAAGAGAGATTCCAGTGAACTTTAATTGTACAGTTGCAAATTTAAATAGCTCATGAACATTGCATTATGGTTTTAATAAGTTCATGTCTTGGCCTAACATTGTAAGCTTATAAGGCTTCAAAACTCATAGGATTAGGAAAATGAAATATTTCAATGTAGAGGATATACGATTTTTTTTTCCCAATAGGTAGAGTATTAAGATAAATAGTATTGGAGAAAGAAACTGTAGGACTCAAAGTATAAGGATTATTAAGAGAAGTGGGTACCTTTGATAGTAACGACTTTAATTTCACTAAAAATGGATAGAGACTCCCATATCCAATCACATGTACAACTTTTATATGACCAAGAGAAATTTTGTGAAGACGTTTACCACAAGTCGCATACATTTTATAGGTACTTCCCGAGGAGGATGGATATTAGTTTGTATTTGTAGACAAATGCTTGTTATTTACAGGGTTATTTTCTAGTAAGATAAGGGTTGTTAAAAATTGTATAGTGTCATATCAATTATCAAATGGGCCATGTCTAGAGGATTGTTGATAGATGAAGAAATTATAAGAGAAAGGTATAGGCCATGAAAGAACTCAAAATCCAATTATCATTATAATTATTATTGGCTCAAAAGAAATCACTGATAAGATTAACTATTGTTTCCATTGAGAGATCAAATATATTTAATTGTTACCTCCATGGCTTCCATTCCTGGATGAATTTTAGTTTTTCTCCACCAATATTCTTTGGCCTGTCAGTTGGTTTCTAAGTGAAAGTATGATCAATTCCTTCTTTGACCTGGAACTAAAGTGGAAAAAGTCAAATTCCTAAAATGTTGAGAGCCTTTGTAGAGTTGCCTTTCTTGAGGATAGGCTTGTTGCAAAACCCTTAGTAAATAAAAATTCCTGTGTAGATCTTGGAAGATGTAGGGTCCTTTCAACTCTTCAAAAAAACAAATTCTTTTGTTATTAGACTAGTACATTAGGCCCATTTTCCGATTCTTTACTGATGCATGTTCGTGTCCACATTGTCACAAGTATGAAAAACTCAACAACCATTTTGTTGTTGTGTCACCTTCTCCTCAATTACAACATTCAATATTTCATTGCAATATAAACACAAAAATATTTCATAAGAGTGACTAACAAATGAAGAATGTGCCCCATATGTTCATCTCAAATCCATCATGGTTTCGTCTCTAGCACGTCGAACGATCGACACCTGTCCACTGTAAGAGAGACAAATCATTGGCGAATGTTTCTTTCTATTTCGTCACAACAACATCACATGGTTGTCGCTAGTATGTCAGATGAGTGATGAATGTCAGTCGTAAGAGTGAAAAATAAACAATGAATGTGACCCATTAGTTCATCTCCATGTCATCGGTAAATCGATAAAGATATGAAAAATGCTCGATGTATGTTCCACAAAAAATCAACACAATCCTGTCGACCGATCGACAATAAACCGATGAATAGGCTGTATTTCTGACATTTTTTGAGTGAGGAGGAGAACTTTTCTCTAGTTGATGGTCCGAAGAAAGGGTTATTATTTATAAAAAAATATATTGGTTCTTCCAATGTATTGTTCCCATTAGATATATATTGGTTTTTCCAATGTATTGTTCCATCAACATACAATAAAGTTCACTAACTTCTAGATAAAAACAAAATATGAAATATGATATTGAAATGAGAGACTTCAGATTTTATCATAACACTCTACAAAAACCATATGATAGTTAGTTCACCCTTTCTTTCATAAAATAAATCCATAGGAAAAATATGTTTACATAGGTTCCAATAAATTCAACACAAGGACATTCCATTGAACAATAATGTACATGGAAAATCCTCTTAAGCTATGTATCAAAGATAATATGCATACATATATTTCCTTGATCTACCAATGTGAGTGGTTCTAGGGTAACTCCAACTGATGGAATAGTAACTACTGCTAGTAGTTATGGGTCAATGAGGTTAACAAAGATAACAACTAGATCATGTTGTCCATCACTAGTTTCATGGCATATTGACATGTATGGTTAAAAATATTAACATGTTCAAAAGTTTGAAACCCAACTTAAATGAACTGAATTGGGGAAATAAATAAAATTAGGTCATATCTCAGGCAATGATATATCCAAACCTTATGAGCTTTATTTTTTTTTATTCTAGTGATACAAATTAAATCATGAATCTTCTAAATGAAAAAACAATAATGCATGTAATTTTATCATCAAAATAATAATTGGATATAATGCATACATAAAAATAGTATTTGAATGCATAATGAATGAAAAATATAGCATAAAAAATAAGTTTGTTATTTCTAAATGTCGCACATGTTGAAATAGAAAAAAGTCCAAAGTAGATACATATTAATATTAGATAAAAATATTTGTCTTCTTTTAATTTTTGGTATTATCCTGCTTTATACTCAAAGCCATGTCCATAGTTGTATTTTGGTGCTCTCTTGTTTGTGAATGTTTCTCTAGTCCTTCAATAGTATAGTAGTCAATTTGACATATTCGACACCACTTAGTGCTTCCTGGTTTCCTCTTCCTTCTGAGATCCATAGGCTCAATATAATTTGGCATTTTACCTTGCTTATCACAAAAATTAAACCCGGGTAGTAATGAAAACATGGACATATAGATACAAATACCAACAAATAAATAACAGAGTATGATCCAAAAAATGACACACAAATTAGTCATAACAAACTTAAATGATTACAAATTGGTGAAATACACATCCATCGGGTAATACTTGCATAGGAACATTGGCATCAAAGTTGGCACTCGACTCACCAATCATCATGTGATTGGATAATGGCCCAGGTCCACCTGGGGCTGGACCAAAGGAACGAAAAGACAACATCATGTTTCCAACACCCATTGGATGTTGTTTGGGCTAGAAGGTATTATGCACTGTGCTAGAATGAAATCCAAAATATTTCTTTCTTTGTTCATCAAAGCCAAGTGAATTTCAACTAAAATCCTCTATGTGGTGTGAAAGGAAAGAATATCCTCCAACTCCATATCCAAAACCTGATGTTGGACCACCCATGATAATTGTATGTGAGACACAACCATCAAAGGGGTGATATGTTCTTAATAATTTATTTACTGCTTGTAAACAAGGAAGTTGTACATATTTCAATATCTCTTACTTATCACTCTTTTTTGATGTAATCTTCTTCCTAGCTCATTCAAAGGAAATTTGATGTCTATGTGTTTTGTATAGAAATTAATTAAAAAAACTTGTTTATGTATAGATTTGTAAGAATCCTCATCATTGAGTTTAATGTAACTAACTAATGCATGAAATAAATGCTACATAATGTAACTAACAATGTAATTATCTAATGATACAAGAGAAGTAAATGATTTGTACCTTGTCGGAAAAGTGTTGTGGATCATGGAGGTGACTGTCCTTCAAACCTGCATTTGTTAAATACAATAACAAGTTAAATTACTTAATAATAAATAAACATCAATGATCTTGTATTTGAAAAATATAATTAAACGTTATATGACTAAATAATAATTAAACATGTACAATGCTCTAGAAATACCAAAGGGTAATACCTCATGAATGAGCTCCTCTTAGTTTCGAGAAAAAATTATTCTCTATTAAACATGACCAACCACATGACGGTGGAATCACGTTTGTCCCCTACCCCACCCTCGTGTCACTCTCAATTCCCCATACCCAATCATGCATAACAAGTATCAAAACAATAATTAAAGGCAAATGAAATAAAGAAGGTCCATCCATACAAAACATGTAAGGTCCACGCACAACTGGATAAACAAAAAATTGTACAATCAATAATTTATATTAATAAAATTTTCGTGATGATATGTACAATATGAATAGATTATTTGGTACTTACAATTCAATATTTTAATCTCAAGTAACCACATTGGGGAAGTTTGTGCTTCCCATGTTTTTCTATTCTTTCCTTGGTTGATTTTGACATATTTGGTATATATTTCAAATATCTTATAATATACTTGAAACGTTTCGTAGGCTCCCAGAAACATCAAAAACAACCAAGGAAAGACTAGAAAAAATAAAGCTATATGTTATAGATATTAGAGATTGTAACATATCTATAACATACACATATTGTACTTGTGACGTTGCGGTGATGAAGATGCACCTGCAAATATTTATAAAATGAGCCCAATGTACTAGTGTCTCCCTCTCACACTCTTACACACACACACACTCTACCCCCTTCTTTGTTTTCCTCTCTCTCCCTCTCACACTTTCACTCTCTCTCTCTCTCTATAACATTATTGTTGGCTTCCTCCCTCCATCCCCTTCTCCTCATCTCCCCTAGCTCTCACACATCATCATCACCTCATCAAAATGAAATATCATAGTAATCATGATTAAATCCAATCCTCCCAAAATTTGTACCATGATTTCATTGCATAAAAACCTCCAAAAGTTCATATGTCCCTTCATTCAATCCATGATTTTCTTGTCACTATTTTTCTGTATCCCATTCACTCTCTCCCCTTCGCTACCTCTCTCCCCCACTCTGCTCCTTTGTCTCCCACCTCTCTCTCTTTCTCTATCTCTCTTTACCCCCTCCATCTCCCTCCCTTTACCTTTATGTTCCTACGCATAGAGGGGGATAGAAGTGAGAGAGAGAGGGATAGATTAACAATGGTGGATAGAGAGTGAGAGAGAGATTTATAGTGAGATATTAAGAGTGACAGTGATATGGAGAGAGATAGAGAGGGAGGGGGTATAGATAGAGGGAGGGATTAGAGAGGGAGAGGGAGGTAGAGTAAAGTAAATAGAGGGGTAGAGTTGTAGAGGGAGAGGAAAAGGAAATAGGATATATAGTGGGAAGGAAGGAGAGAGAGAGAGAGAGAGAGAGAGAGAGAGAGAGAGAAGGGGAGAGAGTGAACAAAAGTGATATAGGGGGCTAGGGAGTGATGGGAGAGATGAGATAGGGGGATAGGGAGTGATGGGAGAGAGGGATATATGCATGGG
>SNQJ01S0064256.1:26776-37246 GCA_010110895.2 Picea sitchensis
AATTCCATATCTTTATCAATGAAAAGAGAGAGAGATTATAAATACAATTGAAGGGAAAAGGGTGTGTGGATTCCATAAACCTAGAATATTATGGAATCCACATACCCTTTTCCATAGAATATACTAACTAGATCCAAAAACCAAAGACATGAAATATGGTACTACACATATTATAGTATATAATTCAAGGAAAAAACAAGCTAAATGAAATTTGGACATTTGAAAAAACAATTACAAGTTAAATGAGTACATCAATAAAAAAATAGCATACTAACCTTGCAAGTTCAAAATCCGAGCTATGTAGATCGAGAATTGGATTTGTTCAACCGGTGGGTGACGGAAAAAATAATTAGCTCAAACAAAAGCCAAGAACAGTGTCACAACTATAGCAATTGTGTCGCAAAGTCTCTTAAAGTCATGTATATATAGATAAAATAGTCAACTAGCCGTTAACACCGACCAATGAGATAGGAAAAATTTGCGTCGTTATTGCCACGAAAGTTAGTCGCTATAGCGACAAAAATTCGGAATAGATTTAAATAAGATTTTCGTCGATATTGCGACGAACATTCATGGCAATATCAATGAAAATCCTGCCCTATTTAAAAAAAAATATGAAACTAGTTGAAGCATGGAAAATTTTTGTGGAATAATCCGCCCATATGTAGTAGTGTAACGACAAGAAGACATCCTTTATCTAATCCTTTGTTCTCTTATGGTTTTCTATAATATTCATGAAGCATGTTAATGATCTTCTTCATAAATATCCCATAAATTATGTCATTTGTGTTACCTCATCGTCGACATCAATTGCACTCCATTTATTTTCATAGATAAACCAATTTATTTGTGGATCTGCATCTCCTTCAAGTAGAGGGAGGCGTCCATTATTAAGGTGTGTCATGCTTGTTATCGATGATTAAATAGATGTCGATGTTAGCAATATTACATGAGTCAATTGCCTTTGATTATTGACTAGAGATTCTTCACTAGTTTAGTCTTGGTCATTATCATCCTCTTATTCTACATGCTCTTCTTAGGATTCATTTTGAGACTCATGATCTTTGTATTCTACCATGTTATTCCTTTGTAGTCTTCTTTCTTCTACAAGTGAATTGAATAGATATGACTATTAGTTAAAGGGGTTTGTGTTTCTTCACTAATTAAACGTGACAGGGGGCACTCCAATGAGACTCTAGATTCAAATCAGTAGGTCAATCTTGTCTTCAAGGGAAATATTTAATAAACTGTCATCACTTTGAGGCATCGAGATCTATATTCTATTAATAACTTGACCATATTCATTTAGTTAGATCTAAATTTAAGTTAATCCAATTTTAATGTATAATAAGTTTCAGAGGACTTTGTTTACATAGAGACTCTGCCTTCTTAATTTTGGCATTCCTCTTATCATAGGCCTCGACTCATAAACCTCCATGTATTAAACATTCTTTAATAGTTGTAGGGATCCCATGCTAGTCTCTACACTATGTAAAATATATTCTAGAACAAGAGCCATTGATGGTGCTTCCATTTCCACATCAAATCAACCTTCCATACCCAACTCAAACTAATCTAGCATCACATCAACTTGTCGCTCCAGTAGATCTACATCCTTGATTTAGGGGATCAAAATATGCTCAAAAATAAAAGTGCTCAGAATTGCTTCCAAACAGAATCGTGCATAGGCCTGGTCCTCATGATCCCAATGCAACTTGAACGGGTTCAAACAGATGTCTTATGTGAGAGATATTGCGTTCTGTCCGCTTTTCCAAACATGCAAAATTTTCCTGACTGTATAGTCCATACAGTGTTGACGTGGCAGGGTCGTACTGATGAAGTGGCAAGGCCATACTGTTAACATGGAAAGTTCATACTAGACATGTGGTAGGTGGTCGTACTGACATGTGGCATAGGTTGATGTGGCAGAGGCTAACGTGGTGATGTGATGGACCAATTGGGATTTGACACGTGGTGATGTTGGAAACCAATGGTATGGTACCACGTGGCCCAGACATGGGTTTCCACATGGTACGCCTACATTTTTTAAAATTTTGGAGTATGCGAGGTCGAACCCATGACCTCCAGGACAAGTGGCAGTGACTTGGCAAGGGTCAGGCTACCAGCCCGCCTGCATGTTGGTTATTACCCCTAATGTTTAAAAATTGTATATAAACTTACACCAAAGTTTATGTGGATGCAGAAAGCGTTGGGGCTTAGCCCCATCCCTTGGACTTAACACTACAACATGACCATAGCACACAGCGTGCGGGGTTTCAACGACTCTATACACTGGATTTCCATTTGTCGTGGGATCCATTGGTCCTCCACGGTGCATGTTCCAACTTGCCAACGAAACTGGGTTTAGCGCCTAGGATGTGGGCATATGGGGGACATATTCCTAGGAACTCCGTCGGGAAAAAGGGTCAGCGCACTAACGGTGCACCAATTTTTTCCCACATGCCCGGGACGCTACAGGAGTTGGGTTTAGGCACAGGAAATTCCTAAAAGCCAGGGTCAGTTCACATAGGTGTGTTTTGGAGGATCAAAGACAACAAAGAATTGGGAGAAACTTCTAGGGAGTGATTCCAACTAAGGTTTTGGCCAAACCAGGTGCAGGAAGAGACCAACTAGGGGTTTTTCGATGTTCTGGAGCCATTGAAGCCATCTATTTCTCATTATGAGCATTGTAAAGCAATGATTTTGACACTTTGAACATTAATGAAAATGATCCATTGGAAGCTGGACCAAGATTTGTAGCCCAAGAGAGAGGTGAACTCCTTTATCATTTTGTTGTGTTAATGTGTGTATTTTGATGGTTGTTTATGACTGTTTATGCTTCTCATGACTAACTAAAAACTCATTAATTTTTATGTGTTTGTAACTTGATCCTATTACCCAAGCACATAAAATTTCACTTGCAATTTTAAAGAGACTCAAGCCTTTCATTTTCATATCAAGTTGGTATCAGAGCATAGGTTTTTGAAGGTTTGATTGTTTACAAGTGCTTGTTTTTTTATGCTTACAATGTTGAAGCTCACAAGAGGAGAAGGTCAACTTGTAGAGACAAGTTCTCAACTTTCAAGAAGGAGAACTACACAATCACCTCAAGATTCAAGGAGATGTTCACCAAGTATGGCTCGTGAGGAGAGTCATGAAACTCTTACTTCAGAGGATGAAACTTTCAGAAAAGATTTCTATGATATGATAGAGATAGTGAAAGTTTTATTTGAAGAAAGAAATTCTAGGTTCCAAGGTGAAATCTCAAACCCTCCAAAGGGTAATGGAGATAGTGGTGGTAAAAATCCAAAAGGAAATGGAGGGAATGGTGATACTCCACATCCTTCACCTCCATCTTCCACCTCTTCTACCATTTCACAACCACCTCCAAATTCTCCAAAAGAAGATGGTAAAATTCCTCTACAAACTCCTTTGCTTGAGCTTGATATTAAGTTTCAATTGTCTATGTACAATGGAGAGGTAAATGTTGAGAAATTGGATAAATGGATTCGTCAGATTGAAGTTTATTATAGGATACAAAGAATCAAAGATGGTGAAACTAAGATTCAATTTGCTTCTCTTAGATTGGAAAGTGTAAACTTCATTTGGTGGAAAGCCAAAACTCAAGAGGACATGAAGAAACATGGTAAATTTTTATCCTCTTGGAATGATTTTATTGTTGCACTTAAAAGACAATTTTATTCATTGGCTTACATGCAAAAAGCTATTATGGATTGGCAAAAATTTAGACAAACTAAAGGGAAAAGTGTTCAAATATACACTCAAAAATTTATAAGAAGGGATTTGATTTTGGGTATAGATTTATCTTCTCAATAAACTTTACTCAGATATATTGGAGGATTGCATAGATACTTGAGGCACACAATACTTTTGTTTAACCCTACAAGTCTAGATGAAGTTTGTGTACAGGCAACGGATTTGGAAGCAAGAGGGAGGAATGAACCTCAAGAGGGAAGCAAGAAGCCTTTTGTTAAAGGAGACAAGGGAAAGAGGAAATTCAAAGGAAATGGAAGAAATAATTATTCAGTCAAGAAAGAGGGAGAGAAACTCTCATGTAAACACTGTTCAAAGGATGGCCATGATGAACACCATTGTTGGAAACTTCATCCCGAAATGAAACCAAAAAATTTCAACCATAAGGGGAAACCAAAGACTGCTGCAACTATAAAACATGATTTAGGTTCTAATTCGGGTGATGAAACAAACATTATATCCATGGGTTTTCAAGGTAAGGATTCTATTTCAAGTACTAGTTCTTCAAGTAGTAGTAGCCTCAATGAAAGTCAACATGAAAAAGAAAGAATCAAGATTTTCCACATAAGGGTTATTTTAAAGCATACCAAGATAGATACTCTTTTTGATACTGGATCTCAAGAAAACCTCATATCTGAAGACATTGTCAAGAAATTAAATTTGAAAACTACACCACATCCTAAAAAATACCCTATAGGATGGATATGTGACAATGCCAAATTGCATGTGACAAGAAGGTGTAAACTTAGATTTGCCATCACTAAAAAATTTACAGATGAGGTAGAGCTTCATGCTATTCCATTGGATATTTGTGATATTGTGTTGGGAATCCCATACTTATATGATAGGCGAGCCATATTTCATCATCATGAGAAAAAGTATCATTTGTTTAAAAATGGATTTGAGTACATTGTTATAGCACATACAAAGAAGTTGAATTTTGCACTTGTAAATGTTGGACAAATGAAGAGATTAGTCAATGCTAGTAAGAATTTTTTCCTCTTGATGATCAAACCCAAAGACAATGTTGAAAAAGAAGCTTTCCAAGGTTTGATGCAAAGTTGAAATACGATTTATATGAGTTTCTTAACCAATATGATGAGATGTTTCAGGAACCAAAAGGATTGCCTCCAAAAATGACTATCCAACATGAGATACAATTGCAGCAAGATTTTCCTCTTCCAAACATTGGTATGTACAATATGTTAGTCATGGATAATGTTGAAATTAAAAAACAAATCCAAGAGTTTCTTGAAAAAGGGGTCATCATGCCAAGCACATCGCCATGTCGATCACCAATTCTTTTAGTGTCAAAGAAAGATGGTACATGGCGCATGTGTGTATATTTCAGGGCCTTGAACAAGATTATGGTAAAGAATCATTATCCTCTTCCTAGAATTGATGATTTGCTTGATCAATTGAAAGATTCTAAGTATTTTACTAAATTGGATTTGAGAAGTGGATATCATCAGATTAGGATTGTTGAAGGAGACACTTGGAAGATATTTTTTAAAACAAAGCAAGTTTTTCTTGAGTGGATGGTAATGCCATTTTGAATTTGTAATGCTCCTGCTACATTCATGAGAGTAATGAATGATTTTTTAAGGCCTTTTCTTGATGATTGTGTGATTGTCTACTTGGATGACATTTTGATATTTATCAAATCTCTTGAAGAGCATGTTATGCATGCAAAGAAAGTTTTGTATGTCTTAAAGAAAGAGAATTTGTTTTTGAAGATGTCTAAATGTGAGTTTGGAAAGATTTCACTTGTTTAATTGGGACATATTGTTGGAGGAGGAGAACTGAAAATTGATCCTTCCAAGGTCAAAGTCATTTTGGATTGGCCCAAGCCCAACAATGTGACAGAGGTAAGAAACTTTTTGGGAGAAACCCAATATTGGAGAAAGTTTATTACTAACTTCTCTTCAATTGCAACTCCATTACATGCAATGACAAGCATCAAGCAAGTTTTCCAATGGGGAGGAAAGAAACAAAAAAAATTCGATGCATTGAAGGAGAAGATTAGTTCAGCTCCATTTCTTGCACTTCCTAATTTGAGACAACCATTTGAGATCCAAACAGATGCAAGAAATTATACAATGGGAGCAGTCTTGTTACAACATGGTAATCCCATTTGTTTTCATTTTGAAACTTTTAATGGTGTTGTGATTAAGTATCCTACTTATGATAAGGAGTTGTATGCATTGGTACAAAGTGTGAAAAAATGGAAAAATTATTTGTTGGGAAAAGAAACTATCATTCACATAGATCATCAACCATTGAAATACTTACAATCACAAACAAATCTACAACAAGAAAGGCACTTCATATGGATGGGTTTTCTACAACAATTCCACTTAGTTATAAGGTATAAGAAAGGCATTTATAACAAAGTTGTTGATATGATTTATAGGCCTATTGTTAGTTCTTTAGTTATTCTTAAGAAAAATTCTACCATGCATGAGAACTATGTTGAACAATATTCTTTAGATGTTGATTTTAAAGAGGTTTATGCAAATTTGTGTCATTCTAACCAAGTTGAGGAATTGGATTACCATGTGCAGGATAATATTTTGTATCATCTTGGAAAGCTATGTATTCCATAGGGTGAAAGAGTCAACATCATTGTTGGTTTACTTCTCTCTTGCTACCTTTCTTGGGATGACCTAGGTTCAGATATACTATGGTCTCCAACAAAACCCCCTAAAACTATCGGCCCTTCTGGTAAACCAGAAGGCAAAACAACACACATAATGCACTACGTAGTCTCACTCGAGATAGTTATTATGGGTGGATGCAATGCTCAGGTGCTTGTATCCTGGGAATAAGTGGGGATCTGGGATTACACTATGTGATATTCATTAGTTTACTCTAACGTTCATCTTATCTTGAATGTCTTCTCATTCTTATTCATGCATGTAAAATCAAATATCTAACTAAGTCATTCATGAATTTATCTAGTATATAATTATTGACAGTAAAGGAAATACACAATATTCAATAACATAACACATGATGTACCATGGTTCACCCCCCCTGGGCTATGTCCACAAAGATTTGGATGCCCTTCTCTTTTATTGTTATGTTTCCAAAACTACATCACCATGCACATTACAATCCTCCTCAGACAAGTCAAGATCTACAATGAGTCGAACTAGATCACACCAGGCTCCTCAGCCTGTGATCTAACCCTCAAGATCTACCTTATTTCCTCTCCTTATCTCAACAACTTACAAAATGGGATTGGATTTTATAGACATTCATTCTTCGAACAACATAGTAACAATGACAAACAACAACAATAGAAAAACCCCAACAACCTCGACCTAGACCTTTTAGGTACCTCTGAATACATGTTTTTGGATTACCGTCCATTACATTCTTTTACCAAAACCCTAACCCTTGCATGGTTAGGTCTTCTTGCATGCGTGCCTCACATGTTTTCCTCCTTTGCATGTGCGTTTACCTTGCACATGTTGCTTTTCTTTCCAGTTGTCTTTTCCTTCTTTGTACTTTATTCTCCAAAATTAGTATTTACACCAAAATGGGCCTGCACCCAACATGCCCCCAACACTAACATGTGGCTCGTCCCAAGCCACCTAACCACTACACGCTCCCTTGACAGCCTCTGCTAGACTGTGTAACTTGTCTGGAAGTCCCCTTCCTTGTGTTTGGACCTGCGTGACCTTTTTTGTAAGTTCTTATATGTTCTTTATTGTGACTTCCTTCTGAACTATGGTTGTGCATTTCACATGTCTCTGCGCCATATTATTCTTTTCTGCCTCCATATGCGCAATCATTTATGCTGCTTTCTCCTGGAGGGGTTCCATCTGTACCTGTCTCTCCTGTTTGCGTGCTTGCATCATCTTTATCTCAGCCTGCGATATTTCCATCTCATGTGTTCATTTTAAACAATTTTGATGTTAAGCCCTAAATAGTGGCTCACTACCCCTTAATTGGGGCATATTACATTAGTAATGTTATTTTTTTTATGTCATATTTAGTCCATTAGTTGTAATTATACCTCTTAGTCTCCTATATATACCAAGGAGACATTTTCATTTGGAATCATCTTGTAATTGAACATTTATGTGGGCATAAGGAGGTTTCCCCATCGAAGAGGCTTATTATCTGAATTTCTCTCTTTTTCAAGGCGTTGAGTACTTATTCTGAGGTTTTTCTATGCTATATTGATATTTGGTTCCTAATATATGGTATTAGAGCTCAAGGTCTCAGGCTTTCACTGCTACATCCAAGACACCTTGGAATTTTCGCTATAACTTTTTTTCTACAACAATTCAAAAGGAACGACTTGGAGAATATTTAGTAGATGGATCGAGGTAGGTTGGGTTAAAATTTTGAACTCCCGAGGCCTTATAATTTCGGAAATGCAACCTTTATAAGATAGGGTTTTGGAATCATCTTGAATTGAGTCATTGCGGAATTTTCGCTATAAAAGTTTTTTTGTAATGTTTCAAACCCTGAAATCCGGAGGCTATTCACAGAAATTAGTAAGGTATCGGTGGTAAAAATTCCATCTTCTGGGTCATCTTACATTTGTAGATACACCCTATGGAAGATAGGGTATCTGACTAGTCTCAAGCAGTTGTTCCGCGTAAAACAATCATAATGTATTCCTAGAGTATCCAAATTGAGTGAGACTAGTTGCATTGGATAGTGGACAGACTGTATTAGGTATGGTACAAGTTTCAGAATTTTATATCAATTATTTTGTGTGGGGCACGCTATACAAGTGAGATCTACTAGAAGGAAAACAATTAGCAAGTTGTGCGGAAGTTACCGTAAATTCCACTTGGCACATCCAATTTTGATCAGACCTGTGGCATTGCAGAGAAGAAATATCAGAGACCTACAAAAAAGAAAATGGCATACTGAGAAGGGATGAAATTTTGGAGATACAATAAAAGGAAGATTGTCTAGAAGAACCACCTCAAAATCAAGGTTTAAATTGATACTTGGCCAACATGCCACCAAAAAGGGGAACTTCTACACCAAATAAGCCTCCAGACAATCCTACTTGGACTCTTGATGAAGGTGAAGAAATGTGTAGGTACATAAATGATTTACAAAATAAGACAGTAACAGAAGATGAACTACAAGAGATGGAAGCTAAGTTGGAGGCAAATATGGATGGTTTAAAAGAGGATATCATGGAAGGATTGAAAAATTTGTAATAGAGAGGACACCTGAAAGTGAAAATGTATCCCATGAAATTCATGATGAGGACACAAGGAATGTGAATCAAGAATGGAGAAACTCCAACTTTGGGTTGAAGATCAACCACGTTCCTAAGATCGATATGAGGAAGCTTTATGGCAAGGACCATATCACATGGATACTTCAGATGGAGAAATTCTTTGATCTACATAATGTGCCACATACACAAAAGGTACGAATTGCTTCTTTATATTTAGAACCCAATAAATTTGTATGGTATCGATGGCTTTGTTATCGCAAATCACTCGTCACTTGGAAAATTTTCACAGAAGAAATGATAGCACACTATGAGGATACAAGGAGCAATACCTTCTTTAGCTAATTGATAAATCTCAAGCAAAAGGGTTCAGTTACAGAGCACATTGAGAACTTCCAAAGATTGAATATAAAGATAATAGATATTACATATGATCACTTGATTGATGTATTCATAGGAACTTTAAGAGATAACATTCAACATGAGGTTCACCTTTGGGAACCCAAATCATTAGATATTGCATTTAGGGTGGAAAGAAATGTTGAAAGTAAAAATATGGCTATGGCTACTAGAAGGACCAATCCTAACATCTATAGAGATAATAATGCTCCTTCTTCTAAAACACCTCAACCTACAAAGTTGAAACCTCAACAATTGGAGGAAAGAAAAGAAAAAGGTTTATGCTTTAATTGTGACAAGAAGTACAGTAAGGGACATAAGTGTGGTGAGAAGAAATTATTCTACATAGATTGTGAAGAGAAATAAGAACAAGAACCATCTCAATATGAAAACATAGAAGCAATTTTGTTTGAAGAGTTATTTCCCATGATATCGTGTAATGCATTGGCTGGAATTAACACTCCTCAAGCCCTCAAGATTGAAGGATATATAAAAAAAGAAAAAGGTAATAGTCCTAATTGATTATGCCAGTACTCATAATTTCATTCACTATAAATTATCCAAATCTCTCAATTGCTTTGTATATCCAACACCAAAGTTTCAAGTAATGATTGCAAATGGAGGAACTATCAATTGCTCAATAAAATGCAATAAGATCAATCTTACTATGGGGGAATATGTAATGAATAGTCCAATGATTTCTATACCCATGGGTGGTGCTGATGTTATACTAGGAATCCAATGGTTACAATCATTAGGAACAATGGCTTTTAATTATTAAGATTTTTTCATGAAATTTTCATTGGAAGGAAAAGAAATTGGGTTAAGAGGTATCACAGGGAAACCCAGTAAGGTGATAATCTCTAATGCCATGAAACAAGTATTGAAAAAGGGGCATCAAGGTGTTATTGCATAACTATGCTCACTAGATGTTCAAACATCTAAGCCATCTATTCCTCTAGATATCCAAGGGATCACTAATAATAATTCCAAAGTATTTGAAGATATTCCCAAAGGTCTTCCACCCAATCGAAATCATGATCATGATATTCACCTAATACCTAGGAGTGTTCCTCCTAACA
>SNQJ01S0064257.1:30667-40815 GCA_010110895.2 Picea sitchensis
TGAGGATTGTATTTTTATGTGGAAAAAGTTAATTTAATATAATTACTAGATAAGTAATTATGTGTAGTTAATTGAGATATCAAATTTAAAATGTACTATATTTGTATTTCAAAAATTATTATTAATTTAATTTTTTTACAAATTAAAATAAAATATACTTTTTATTAAATTGAAATTAAAGGTAATAATTGGTTTTATATATGAAATTAAAAATTATATGAACTTAATGGAAGTAGTTTCATTCATAATTTTAAGAGTTTTCCTAATTTTGATTTCTATTAAATTTTGAATCAAATGCAATTTTCCAATACATATAGGCTTGAAGTCATTCATGTCATTTTGGGAATTGGACCTGTGAAAGGAGGATAACAATCATTCTTCACCTATAGTCAATTGACAACAATGATGTTGATATATATAAGGTCTTGACAACAATAATGTTGATATATTGTACTAATAAAAATAGATCATATTATTGAATGTTGTAGAGTTTTTTATACTTTAGAGAATAAAATAAAATAAGTTACACTTTTGATTTGAAGGAATAAAAGTCCAAACAAGTTACCATGATTTGTTTACACACAATGATGATGGTGATATATGTCAAGGTCTTAAGATTGTATTAATAAAGGTAGATCATATTATTGAATGTTGTCCACAATGATGTTGATATATGTCAAGGTATTACAATTGTATTAATAAAGGTAGATAATATTATTAAATGTTGTAGACTTTTTTTTAATTTAAAGAATAAAATAAAATAAGTTACACTTTTGATTTGAAGGAATAAACGTCCAAACATTAAAACAAAATTTTATTTTTAATAAAATTTTAATTGTATTTATACCAAAACAAAATGTATGTAGTGATGATAGGGGTTATTTTTATTTCCTAGGCAAGAGGTTAAATAATTTTGGGTAGTATTTGTCTTGTGTATGGGACTAAGGCTATATGTTACTAGAAATCACATGATTGTAATGTCCCAAAGTGTATTACACACTGTTATGATGACCAGGGCAACTAGTTGGAGATTATAGCAAGTACAGGAGCTATTGAGGGATATTTTAGGGTCTGGCTTGCATCTCTCATCCTATTTCATCATTATGATCCATTCCGCACAGATTGTCATTGGTTCCGTTGCATTCCGATGATTTCAATAATTTTGAGTATTTTGAGCTATAGGTTAATTAAATTCACTAAAGAGGTCATTTTGGACACATTACTTGGAGGAACTTCTTAGTATAATAGCTCATTAGAATCGAGAGAAACAACACTATAAGATAGAATGATGAAAAGTACATATAGTACCGATTAATTAGCGTATATAGGATAGAAATTTAATTGACGTACATATAAAATAATATATATACGCCAATTGGATAGTATATAGGATAGATATTTAATTGGCTTACATATAGTACCGATTACACTAATTTATGAAATCGGTACTATATGTACGCCAATTAAATACCGGTACGACTTTCTATTGATGAGCAACTTTAATTTTAAGAGATAGTTATTAACTCAATGATGGCCAACTACTCACGCAGGGTTCTATTTATACCCATTTTCATGGACGTGGTTTTCTCGCTTGCGTGGCCAATTAGATCACACTTATTATGACGAGCATAGAGTAAAGTTTTATTGAAGTTGGACCAGCCGTTGAGAAAGTGCGTTACCTTCTTGAAAGGTTAGTTGAGTTTGTGTTACCTACTTACCCCTCGAAAAGGAGTTATGGAAAAGTTGCAATGAATTGTAATATTTTGTACCTAACCTATAGGTGGTTGGGTTTAAGTTCAATTATATATATATATATATATATATGATTAATTAAAAAATAAAAAACTTTACATATTTTGTAAGGTAATTAATTAATGCATATTTTAATTAGCAAGTCTTCATTTCTACAAGATCAACTATTCAACCATGCAAGTGGAAAGCCTACATCGTTCATTAGCAAGTTCATTTTTCAAAGAGGGAAGGCCTAGTGAACATACATACCATTTTGGCCATGCAAGTAAAAAAGTTCATGGTCTACAATAACACCCATAATTAAATTACAATGATTACAACTAATACAATTTTAACTACAACGACTACAATAAGGATGACTATAATAACTATAATTAAAACAATGCATCGTTCTAAAAGACATATTCTATCTACAACGCTCAATCTAGCGAGGCTCGCTCCATCCATTAGACATTGCCTACATTAGGACATTTCCTACATTCTATTCATTGCCTACAAAAACATAAACTATTTATTGCTAACATAAACTAGACATTAGGATATTTATCCATTCATTAGGTCCTCTATCCATACAACATAAACTATCCATTATCCTCACCATGAACAATGCTACGGTGCATAATATATTAGCAAGTGTCTAATAATCATAGGGAATCAACACATGGGCACTAGGGAATAAACTAGACATTAGCCACCCAACTACTAATTATATATAGGGAATACCTTATGAAATCATTAGGGAATACCTAATGACGATTAATACCATGTTAACCAACCAAAATGTCAAGGGTGTNGGAATCAACACATGGGCACTAGGGAATAAACTAGACATTAGCCACCCAACTACTAATTATATATAGGGAATACCTTATGAAATCATTAGGGAATACCTAATGACGATTAATACCATGTTAACCAACCAAAATGTCAAGGGTGTTATGTATATAAGCTAGCCTATGATTTCACGAGAGAATTACACATGATGATTGCTACCCATGTTGACTATTGAAAAATATTTGGTGTAACATATATAAAGCATGTGTCAAATTCTATCAAAGGATCAATGGCACAACAGATACAACGAAGGGCTCAAAACAGATACCTCGGATACACGAGACAGAAACTCCTATATAGGTTATTACAGGAATAACTGATTGGGAATTGATTAATCATTGGCATTTAAGGGTCTCTACAACCTATAGAATCATGGTTTGTACAAGCCTTAAAGTAAAGATTCTATTACAGATTTAATCCACCTATGAATGGATTAAAACACCCATGAATTCAGGAATGAACCATGAATGAAGGAATTAAATGGTCTAATAACGACTATAAATAGTTACCTTACTTATCATAGAGATAAGGATCTAACTCCAACCCTTTAATATTTCTTTTTACACACCATTCTATCGTGAATTTCCCAATGCGACTACTTTCACTTTCACTCCTACATATCTTAAGGCTTAGGATATCTTTGTCTATACATAAAGACATAGCGGTATACTAAAGGCATAGTGCTATACATTAAGGCATAGGAAGTTATATAGTGCATCGTATATAAATAACATTAGCTACAAGAAGGATAGAAGTATCAAGTTGACTAATGAATAATCTTAGATTGTAACATCACATGTATCCTAATCTGAAATCCATCATTCATGGGCCTTTAACCTCACATTTTCATAGAAAAGGCACTTGGACCCTAGGAATGAGTATAAACCCCAATCCATGCAGGGGAAGATACTATTGCTACTTACAAAGGATATAACCACCCTTAACCTTTTATCAGTCTCTCCTCTTATTATTAGGTTTTAGGATTTTCTTTCTGTTTGCTTATTACTTAAAGTCGGGGAAGAATCCTTGAACCCCTCTCAGAACTAGCTAGTATGCTTGTAACAACCCAAGTTGATTAATTTTATCATAGTTTTTAATTTTAATTTAATTAATTATTAAAATATATTAATGTGTCTTTTATTATTTTATTATTAAAAGGTGGGTGAAGTAATTAACGGGGGGGGATAAGGCTCTTGGGGAATTAATGGGGGGATAAGGTTGTTGGGAATTAATGAGGGGATAAGGTTGTTGGGGAATTAATGGGGGGATAAGAGTTGTTGGGAATTAATGAGGAAGATTTGAGAGAGGAGGATAAGGAAGAAGGGGACGACTTGGAAGAAAGATCTCATTTTGGTTTTAGGATTTCTGAATTTCTAAAAGAGAGAGGAGGAGGAGGACATTGGAAGAATTGTTTTGGGGAACTCTCATAGGGCACTGTTGTTGCTGGGAATTTTGGGCTCGAGGGCTAGGAAATTGTAAGGATTCCTAGAGCTAGGGATCTGGAGAGGTTGTTCCTAGTTGGTTGGGAGGTTAATATTCAGTCTGGGCAAGAACAAGAACATGATCAAACAAAAAAGGGACTAGATAAACCAACCTACAGGTGGAGGTATATATTATGTTGTTGTTATCATTATTATGTTATTGATGATGATATTATTATGTTGTTATCATTATTATGTTGTCACTATTTATTCCTGGTTTATTCCAAGTATAAGAAAATCATGAAAAAAATTCTAAACTAAATTTTTAGTCATTTAAGTAGGAGATTTTAGAAAACTTTAGGAGATTTTAGAAAACTTTTAATTAGTTTGAGTCCTAAAAATAACCAGGCTCTACATATGGTATCAGAGCCAGGTTTCAAAACTGAAACACAGGCTTGACCACCCACAGCAGGATTTTGTCTTTGTGCACCTCTTCATTTGCAAATTGATTCGGGTTGTTACAATACATAGCCTCAGGGTGTTGCATGGTAATAAATTACATGTAATATATTAAAAATTATGTGCTGATGGATATAACTGTTAACATGAATGAATGATGCAATGAGGACATACACATCAATGAAAAATCCAGCATCTGTTAAACACTTGACCTTGGTAGTCTTCGGCATAAGTGCCCGAAAATTATCACAGTAAAGAACTGAAGTGAAACCCCTAGCTGAGCAACCAGAAATCACTGCCTATTGCGGACATTGCTTAAAAATCAGTACAACCTTGCAAATTATGAATAAGATGTCTTGTGATGCTTTATTTCATAGAAAATTCCAGTGACAAACTTGACAGAAGATCAGAATAAAATCCTTCTTAAAAACGCAAAACTTTACTGATATACAATACAACACAACACACAAATTGACATCAAGCACCAACTAAGTGCCAAGCCCAGGAAAGAGATCCCACAAGGGATTGATTGTGCACAACGCATTGATGGTGCAAGTGAGAACGGATGCATACAACCAGTACACACAGATGACCATCGAGAGAAAAGAAAACTTGTTGAGTATTAATCATTCCCTTTTCCATGAGATCACCAATGACAGCTTTAAACACCCTTTACCCTCTAAAATAGAGTTTATCGACTAGATTTATGTCTCCACATCTCCAGTAAATGATGCCCCATCAATGTATCGAACACATTTATTCGGTTCCAATTACAAAAATCTGGATTTCTTGCTTTGTTGTTACCAAAAAGGCCCGAGAAATCTACTTGCTTAATCAAATAAATAAAGGATGTGCATCGAGTTTCAAGCACAAAATACAAACCAATGCACCAAGTGCCACTTACCAAGCAATGCATCAAGCTTCGAGTGCCCAAACACCAAGTCGCCAATAGAAAAAGCATTGGGGAGTACTGTAAAGTACCGTTGAAGAAGTTTGAAAGAGATACAGGCATGGCCTGGTCTCATTATTGTAGTGAATGGAACTTATGACCTTTCATCAAGGAAAGTAAGTACAACCACCAAGCCACCAAAGAAAAATCCTGAGGAGAAGAGCCCATAAGGACCCAATGTCTCGCACAATGCGTATTTAGAGGAACCCAAGCGAGTTTTAGCACGCATGGAACATGTTATAACATTGTTACATTGTGATTCCCCCCTCAAATTCCAAGCGAATATTTAAGCCACAGAGGAGCCCACGAGGGCATTCCACAACGTAGCAACCAACACACAACATACAAGCTCTACACCAAAGCCAAGACCAAACACCAAGACCCAAGGATCAAGGATCCGAGTTTTAAACACCGAAAAGCCTCACCAGAGCCAAGCCATAAGGAGAAATCCCACAAGGACGTAAGCCCTCCATGCCTCCTTCCTGCATCGTAAAAATCACAAGCCCCTGCAAATCTAAACATATTTCATCGATTTGAGCTTCAAAGAAATCCCATACCTGATGCCTGAAAATCCTAAATACCCTTGTTACTAGAATAAAACAAAAAAATACCTCTAAATCGTTTGAAATTCTCGGCTTCAATGGAGTTGGGAGACAAAAATGCATGTTATGCGGAGGAGCATATGAGATTAAACAAAGGTATGAGATCAACCTTTCCGCAACATCCTGGATTCGTGGGGAAGTCCCCTAGGACCTTCTCCAGGGGAGGAAGCTCTATGCCACCTCCTTATGGCAATAGAGTCACACCCAGAGTAGTTGTTGCAAGTATTTCAATGGAAATGAATGTAGTATCCCACTCATTGCCAACGAAGCAGACAGGTCCACGACTTTCTCAGGGTGTGGAAAGTAGGGGCAAAGGCTCCAGGGGAAGGAACTATTTTCAGATACCGTCACAGGGCAGTGCACATGTTCCATATCATGTTACTTGCTGGGGGTGTGGAGGACCCCATGACCAGCGTGACTGCCCAAAGTCACAAGCAGGATTTGTGCATAAAGAAGGAAAGGCCTCATTGGGAAGAGTGAGTAGTAGCCACCAGATTTATGTAGCAGTTAATAATCATCAGGAAGAACATCAATCCACGATGGTGGAGTCGTCAGGTACGCTAAATCATGTCAATGTTAAAAAAAAATTGATTATGGTGCTACAGATAGTTTCATTTCACCTTGCGCATTAGAAAAGTGTGGGTTGGTAGCCTACAAGCACGAAGAATTTAAACAAGTCGAGATGGCTTCGGGGGAAAAACAAGTCGTAGGACCTAACGTTGATAATTGTCTAGTAGACCTGGGAATATGTACTACTAGGTTGAAGGTATACGTCACTGCTCTCGGGACGTATGACCTAATCATCAGAATGGATTGGTTAGAATCCCATCAAGCTATGGTTGATTGTTTCACAAAAATGGTGCTCTGTATTGACGATGTACGGAGGAAAGTGTCTCTACGATTTATCTCGACCATGAAGGTTAAACGTTGCATACGGCAAGGTTGTCGATTATATGTAGTGGAAGAAGTCAATGAAGGGAAATGACCCTCCTTGGATCAGTACCCAGTATTGTCGGAGTTTAAGGATGTTTTTTCGAAAGAGATGTCAGGGTTACCTCCTGAGAGGGAGCTTGATTTTACCATTGAGCTAAAACCTGGTGTGGAGCCAATTTCCAAGACTCTGTATAGGATGACAATGCCATAACTTTGTGAGTTGCAGATGTAGTTGAAGGAACTACTCGACTTAGGGCTAATAATGCCTAGTGTCTCACCTTGGGGTGCACTAGTAATTATTTTGAAGAAGAAGGATGGTTCCTTACGACTGTGTATAGATTACAGGGACTTGAACCGTGCTACAGTGAAAATAGGTACCCAATGCCATGGATAGATGATCTCTTTGATCAGATTAAAGGAGAAGCAGTGTTCTAAAAAATTGATCTGTGATCAAGGTATCACTAGTTAAGGATTAAGAAAGGCAATATTCCTAAAACGACATTTTGAACTCGGTTTGGGCATTACTAGTTCGTTGTAGTACCTTTCGGTTTGACCAATGCACCAGTAGTATTCATGAGCCTCATGAATGGTGTATTCTGAAATTACTTAGACCGCTTTGTACAGGTCTTTCTGGATGATATCCTCAACTATTCCAAGAACGAAAGAGAACATGCGGAACACTTGTGAGTGGTGTTTTCATGCCTTAGAGATAACAAATTGTATGTCAAGTTGTCGAAGTGTTCTTTCTTCTAGAAATAAATTCACTATTTAGTTCATATCATTTCCGGTGAAGGAATCTCAGTGGACCCAGAAAAGGTAAAGGCCATTATGGAATGGCCAGTGTCGAAAAAAGCTCATGGGGTAAGAAGCTTCATGGGGATAACAGGTTATTATCAGAGATTTGTGGAAGGGTTCTCTAAAATAGAGAAACCCATCACCACTTTGTAGCGTAAGGGGGTCAGGCATGAATGGACAAAAGAGTGTGATATTGCACTCATCGAGCTTAAGAGATTACTAACTAGTGCACCAATTCTACGAGTGTCGGATATGGAAAAAGACTTCACAATCTGCATGGATGCCTCGAAACAAGGGTTGGGGACTCGCTAATTCAGAATGGAGGAGTGATAGCATATGCGTCAAGGAAGTTGAAGCAACATGAGGAGCTTTACACTACTCATGATTTAGAGTTGGCAACTGTAATGATATCTCTGAAACTTTAGAGGCACTATCTAGTGGAGAGAAACTTTGAGCTAAAAACGAACCATGAAAGCTTAAAGCATCTCTTCACTCAAAGGGATCTCAATGCCAGGCATAGGCAATGGAGTGAGTTTATGAGTGAGTACTGCCACATACCCACTACGCAAATCAAACTTTTTCATTGATTTCTCAACAATCAAAATCCCCGAAGTCCTACGGGGCTTAGCGTAGGCTAGCTCTTTCCTTTTTCCACCTCCATATGATTGTAGTTCACGACTATGGGCCGAATCAGCACGGCGTCTTTTTTCACTTCGCGACTCGGTGCTACCAGAATGTTGAGTCTCTCGACTCTGCAAACCCCAAAGCTTGAAACAGCGAAACGTCGAACCCCGACGGGGCTAGCGAGGGGCAAGTTTCTCTCTTGGGGTCTTGTCTACGTGACCTTATAATGTGTCCACGGGCTTAAGCCAGCCAAGATCTTATCGACTTTTCGTGATTCGGGGAATCACGATATATGACTTCTACCTTCCCCCATTCAAATCCTCGAAACTTCCGATGTCTCCAAAATTTCCCTCCAAAGGGATATCGACGGTCGTAATCCCCCCCTGATCCAATGGTATGGATCCTTTCGGGGTTTCGATACTCAAAAGTTCGAAATGCAACAACTCCAAGACTCTTCGTCATTCAAATCTTCGAATTATGATATGGAAATTCGTGTAAGAGATCGATGGCTCTTAAGAGTGTGGATCCAACGGTCCACGGGATTTCAGGACTTTCCCCTGACTTTGACCGCTCACCACGCATCTCCCTTGATGGACGGTCTCGGTTCCTTCGAGACTTCTCCTCTCCACTACCGCGCGTATCCGAATTTTGGGTATCGGGATTTCGCGATTTGCGAAGGCAAGGTTTCTTGCCTTCTTTGTTTCTCGGATGCCGAAACACTAAAATGTCAACTGACAGCCAAGTGTCCCTTCGATGGACGGCGGCGACCTTCAGCCAAGATCAACGGTCATGACCTTTTTGGGATGATCAATGGTCACGATAAAATCCCGGCTTTCCTCAATCTCATTCACATCTTACGCCATTTTGGGGTTTCAGTGATCGGGATTTCGCGACTCGCGAAGACAAGGGTTCTTGTCCTTTCATTTTCCCATGTGCCGAAATGCCGAAGCTCTTACCAGCAGTCACGTATACTCCCTCAAATGGACGGTCCTCGTTGTTTTGCGATTTCGCGACTCGCGACCCCCAGTGACACAAATCCTTTGTCAACTCGAATCCCCGATATCTGAAATACCGATGGACTCTCGATCTCCGCCACGTGTCCTTCATGGATGGACGGTCTAGATCTATATCGAGACTTTCACCATGGAGTGTCCTGATCCCTTGTCATCAGGACTCCCAGAATCCCGAATTCTTAATCCCCGATACTGACTCCTCTCTCGGGACTTTCGCCCTTGTTCACGAGGGCTTAACCCTCATGCATCTCTTAACAGATCCAACGACTGTCAAGTTTTCCAACCGAGATCTGACGGCTCAAATAGGTTTCGAACTTGTGCATTCTCCCACGACTTCCTGGACATGGAAAAATCAACGGTCCATATGTTCTCATGGACCTTGGGGATCTATGATCCTGATTTCCTCGCTATTCACGAAGATAGAGGAAAAGGGGCAAGGTATGTAACACCCTTGTTTCTTTTGTCAATCTAACGGTCATGAATGACCATGGATCTTCCGATGGGATCTTGTCCGTTGATCGATACTTATCCCTACGCTGCTACTTCGAGATTTTAAGAGGGTCATTCCTCCTCGTACAGGGTTGTTAAAACTTGCACATTCAAGTCCTTTTTCCAGGTTCTTGGTAAACCTTTCCAAGGAGGAATCTTTGTGAAGAGATCTATTCCGGGGCATTCCTGGAGACAGATAAGGGGAAACAAATTCCCGAGAACGGACTGGAAGTCTGACTTGGTTCAACTTATGCATAATTAAATTCATTTATCAACA
>SNQJ01S0064257.1:40825-55765 GCA_010110895.2 Picea sitchensis
TGAGTTTGCCACAGTTCTTGGCCAGTCCAGTTATTTTTACAAACTGGGGGAAACAAGGTGTTACAAGTACGATTTTGAAATTTCATACATCAAGGGAAAGGAGAATGTGGTCATGGATGCCTTGAGTAGGAGACCACATGTCTTCTCCTTGGTACCCTTAAAAGTTAATCTTAGGGAGCATGTGTTGGGTCAACTTCTTGGAGATAGTTGGTATTTAAAGGTTACTTCCACCCTCCAGAGTGGATGACAATTAGATCCAAAGTATGAAGGATATATCCTAGAAGCAAATGGACTATTAATATATCAAGGAAGGATGTACATCCCCGAAGGTGGGGATATTCGAAGTCGCATACTCAAGGAAGCACATAGAGCACTTTATTGCGTGCATCCGGGTGTGAAGAAAATGTACACAGACATGAAGAAGATTTTCTTTTGGGTAGGCATGAAGCATGATGTAGTCCATTTCATCACCAAGTTCCTAGAGTATCAACAAGTGAAAGCTGACCACCACCACCCGGCAGGTCTCCTACAACTGCATGATGTTCCTATGTCCAAATGGGAAGTCATTTCTATGGATTTTGTTGTGGGATTTTCGCTCGCATCGCATAAACACAATAACATTCTTGTGATAGTTGATAAGTTGACCAAGAGTACTCATTTTATTCTGGTTAGAGACACTTACAATGTCATTGATGTGGCACGTGTATTTATAGGTGAGGTCAATCGTTTGTACGGGTTACCCAAGAAGATCATTTCAGATAGGGACTCCCGATTCGCTTCTAGGTTTTGGACAAGTTTGCAGTCAACGTTGGGGACTTAGTTGAACTTAAGCACAACTTATCATCCTGAAACATATGGGAAAACTAAGAGAGTAAATCAGGTTATGGAAGACATGCTTAGGATGTATGTGATGGATAATCAAACCCATTGGGAGAAGTACCTACCTTTGGTAGAGTTCGCCTACAATAATAGTTTTCGTAGCTCCATTGGAATGCCACCCTATGAAGCTCTGTATGGAAGGCCATGTAGAACATTGTTGAGTAGGAAAGGTTAGAAGACTGAGTGACAGTTGAGACAGAATTGATTCAAGAGATGGAGGAGCAGGTGATTCAGATTAGGCAACGACTAAATGAAGCACAAGATAGACAGAAAATTTATGTTGATGCACATAGGACTGACTGAAGTTATAAAGTGGGAGATCAAGTTTTCATTTGTATCAGGCCTAATAAGAGTACCATTCAGTTCGGGAAGGGGACAAAGTTGTCTCCTCTATTTATAGGACCTTTCAAAATCCAAGAGATAATTGGACACGTTGCCTATCGTCTTGTACTGGCACCCCACTTGCATAAAACTCATAATTTGTTTCATGTATATGTTCTACGTCATTATGTTGTTGACGAATCTCATAAACTAAATTGGAAGGAATTTCATGTATCAGATGCAGGAACCCTCACGGTAGAACCATTACGCATATTGGACCGTAGGGTCCGAAAAATCAGGAACCATTTGGTAGACCAAGTTAAGGTCCAGTGGGACAAGTAGTGCCCAATATCTGCTACTTGGGAGGATGTTGAGACCTTACGACAAGATCATCCCTCACTTTTTTGACCACCTCGGGAATATGTTTTCTCAATGGTTGGGTGTATGTAATGTCACCTTTTGACTTAGCTAGCTAGAATTACCTAAAGCCTAATCACGTTTATTTTCTATTCACTGTGAAACTATTAATGATACACTTGAACTTTTAAGATGTATGAACCTATGTGAATGTCAATTCTATGAATGTTTAACGCTATTTGAATGAAGATGGATATCAAGCAATCTTTTATGTGAATGTGAATTCTATGAATATTTAACGTTATTTGAATTATGATGGAGATTATGAAATCTATTCTAACTTGAAAATTTTGACATTTAAAGTTGTTGGTACGTGGATACCAAAATGATATTATGGTTAAATGAATTTACATGATGATAATGCATAGATATGTATGAGTTTGTGTTATAGACTAATCTGTAGGTCAATAGGCTATGAAATAGCCAGAGAAAAATAATGATAAAAGGTTGATGTCGTGAACACCGACCGAGAAACAATATGGTATGAATCTTTGTATGTGAAATTATGTTGGTTCGAATGAATTGCTATGATATGTGGACCAGTGCAGGTTTTTCAGGTGGTGAGACTGCCTAAAACTGAATATACGATGACAAAATTCTCAGCAACATAGTGCCATTGTATATTCCATGGCAGGGTGTGGACCCTAGTCCTATTAGGAGGGGTGGAGACATTTCCCATCATGTATCCTCTGAAACTAGGAGTCATGGGATGACGTTGTTAGCTCATGCTCCCCTAGACGTGTGATGATGACTGTCTGTTGCCTGCTGGGGAAGCTTGGTCAAGAGAGTTGACACTTCCACTTACGGGTTCTATTCGGAGTTAGGTCAATATAGTTGATGCTCCAAGATAGTCCAGTAGAGGAAGGATAGAGATGGAAGATGGAAGTATGTTAGGGAGGAATGATGAATAGAAGTAGTTGAGAGTGTGTGGGGATTTTGCCTTATAGAAGAATTTCTTGATTTCCTCTTTTTGAAAGAAAAAAAAAAATGTGTATATATGTATGTTTATATTTACTTAACTAAACTACAATTATCTAAGTGAACGTTGCTTGTGCTAAATTATTGTAATTGAGGAATTTCGTGAACATTTTAAATAGTTTACTTTCTTTTATGAAATGAATTCGTTGATTGGATTGGATGCATACAAGAATTACTTTAGGTGTGATAGTTATTTTTATTAGTACATGTACGAGTCTTGTATGTTCTAGCTCGGGGGTGGCCAGTGGTAAATCCCTTAGGAGTGTCTGAGCCTATGGCTAGGTGGAAACAGACACCCCTTTCAACAGTCACATCATGTCATCCGGTTCTGATAAGTGTTTTCATACTCTATGCATTGAAATGGAATAATGGATGAATGCATGTATTTATATATCTAAGAATGGTTTATGTATTGAACAATAAATTTATGTGTATGCATTTATCTTCCTTTGAACTTATGCTTCTGATTGATCATCTAAATTCCCCGGCTTATCCCTTGAGGTGTCGTGGGACGTAAAACTATAGGACGACCGAGATAGAAAGTATTGTGTCAATATGGCCCAGTCCTTCTGAAGAGTATATCTTCTTCAGACTCCTTGTTGTGCGACCGGGATATTATGCCCAAGTCCTTAGAAAATCCACGATGAGGAAGTTGTGTTTAACTCGCGAGAGTTAGAAGGACCCATGTGACCAAGATATAGAAACCCAATGCTAAGCCTAAGGGAGCTAATTCCTTCTGGATTCGAAGCTCCGGAAGTCTATGACTTTAGATTATTGTCGGCTCTAATAGCCACAAACCGGTCGAAGGTGAACAAGAGTCACGGTTACCTGTAAGGTCGAGCGACATTGGGCGGTTACCCTAGTGCTTAATACCGACTAAACCGGGATCCAAATCCCCATCGCGAAGTAGAGCGAGCCATAGATCAATAATGTTTGGGGGTTCCCTCAGCCGTTGGATCTACACCGAGACGACTTTGGCGAAGTTCCACTTCGGGAGTATGGAGATTCCATAGCATAAAACTCCCTGAATGTCAAAGTTACGAAGTAAAGGAGAGCCATATATTTGGGGATATTGTTAGGAGCCCTACCTACCTTCTAATCATCCAGGAGGAGGGACCCACACATGGTATTTCGATGAAGTCTTACTTCAGGAGAATGGAGTGGTTGTAAATCCAAAACCCCCAAAGGTTAGAGTCGTGAAGTAATGTAGACCGTGGATTTAAGGATCCTTCAAGATCCCTCTCGACTGTTCAATTGTGGGGACGTGGGTATCATGTCATGAGCACGCGGGGGGCCACGTGTCAAGTGACGGTGTTTCTAGGTGTGGCAACCTTGTGGTATGGTAATGGGACATCGGTGACCTGAGGAAGGTGCCACACATTCTTACCAGAGTGTGTTGGGATGACATGTGTCCCTCTAGGAATGGCCCAACAATGGGAACCATGGGACCCTTGAGAGGAAGTTATGAGCCATAGATATCTGAGGTTACGTGGACACCCTCGAACTGTTAGATCTAGGTTGTGGTCAGCCCGACACTAACCAACTTTGGGAGAAACGATAAGTTTATACCATGAAACCCTAAACACTGAAGTTACAAAATAGTGAAGGTCATTGATCCAAGGGTTACGTGGACATACCTTGGTTGCGAGATCGAAGGGCATGAAAGACAACCAGTCCAAAGTGATGTGGCATAGTGATGTGGCGTAGTGATGTCGCCCAGGGTGATGTGGACCCAAGTTTGACATGCTACATGTCACCTAGATTTGTGTGTATCACATACCCTATAGACCCATTGATACCTGACATGTACAACCCCTAGCCCCTTCTACGGGTCAACCCATGGTACATGCCCACCTAGTCAAAGTGGTTGGTGAAGTGACCAAAACTCTGGGAGACCGGGACTTCGAGACTCTGGAAGATTTGGGGTGTAGTATTGTAGAGAGACCGAAAGGGCCCAAGGCTGAAGCCATGTGGAAAGATTACAGAAATTCAAGAGTTCGGGAGTCTGGGAGGTTTCGTGAGTAGATAGTAAAGAGGCGATCAACGTTGAAGTGTCAAAGCTCTGAAGTGTTGAATTCCTCTACAACCGATATATATAAGAATGGGATTGAGTCTGTCGTTGGTTTAGTAGGAGGATTTGATTTAAGAGGAAAACAAAATTATGATGCCCCAACCCTTTAAAAGAGATTTAAGGGATCGAGTGTGTTACAAATTGGTATCAGAGCAAGCTTACAACACTTGGCCTACTTGGGCTCATGGATGAGTCACGTAAAAACCATATTTAAAGGAATTTTAAGGGTGACACCATGTCTTACCCCTTTCCTAAAGAGTTTGGTTAAACTTTTACTGAAGAAAAGAATGAATTTTTCTATTGTGTGTGTGTGTATTTAAGAAATATGAACTGTGTGTTGTTCATAAACTAGTAGATTGTTGGCTAACAATAAGTGTTTTTTCAGCACTCAAGTAGTCAGTAAATCGCAGGAAAACTACAAGTATAAAGGATTGTGACGTGCCATGAAGTGGGGGATGCCTCCCACAATAGAGACGAAGAATCTGACAAAAGGAGGGCGGTGGAAATCCCTCTGGATCTGGATGAAAATGTAAGGAGCCTCATGGCCGAATTACAGAGTTGCAAGGCCAACAACGAGAGATTGATAAAGGAGCAAGAAAAACAAACATAAATTAATGTAATCTTGCTTCAAAGCTTATTCGATATACAGAGGCAGCTGCATCATGGACCCACAAACAGTAGGTGGACCGACGACATACAAAGAGAAGTCAAATCCCACCTGAGATACGAAAATGTGGTCCCATAATTGGCCACACTAGGATGAGTACCTCAAGGAAGGTCACACCTGGAGGCAGGAGACACTCATCGAGAGAGTCCTCTAGAGAGGAAATTGGAAACTCCGAGGGATCTTCTAGTAGAAAAGCTAGTTCACATTCTCAAAGGAAATGAAAGAAGCGAAAGCATTCCAAAAGTCATGATCCTAAAGAGTTCAAGAAATCCAAACCACCCTCTTTCAATGGAGAGATTGAGAAAGGGGAAGAGGCAGAAGCTTGGTTGCTTGGTTTAAAGAAGTACTTCAGATTCCATGACTACTTTGAAAGCTTGAAGGTTCGAATAGCCATCTTAAACCTAGATGGAAAGGCTTTCATTTGGTGGGAAGACCTTAGGAATGTGAAAGGAATCCATGAGAAGGACTTGTCATGGGAACAATTTGAGAAACACTTCAAGAAGAACTATCTGTTAGAAAAATACTATGATGGAAAGACTAAGGAGTTCTATGAACTTAGGCTGGGACCGCTTACCATAGAGGAATATGTCAATAAATTCATGGAGTTGTTGAGGTATGTACCCTACATAAAGGATGAAAAGGTAAAAGTGCAACGATTTGTAAGTGGGTTACCTCAGACCTACAGGGACATGATTGAGTTTAATGAGCCAAAGACATTAGAAGACACTATTTGGAAGGCAAGGTATTGTTATCAACAATTTGGGAGTCAGAAACAACATCACGAGGACTGGAAGAAGAAGAGTAGTTCGGACTTCAAGAAGAAGGGGTCTAAATCATCAAGATTTAAGAACTATGGAAAGGGTTCTAGGAATATCCTTCCTACTAGAAGTGTGTATCAACAAAATTTCCCCTCCCAGAGTAGAAATAAACATTTTGGAGCAACCCCATGAAAGTATGATAACCCAAAGAAAGAATCCTTGAAATGTTGGGGTTGTGGAGAAGAACATTTGTTGAGGGATTATCCACACAGAAAACATATCAATAGGAGATTATACAACATCCAATAAGCTACCATAGTCCATGATGTGACTAGGAGCATGTCATGGATTTATGCAGGCTTGGATAATAAACAAGCTGACCACCAAGCCTCAATGGTGGAGATGGAAGGTATGATTGCCAACCGTCTAGTTTCTATTTTAATTTACCTTGGTTCTAATATGAGTTGTGTGGCCCCTGAGACTGTTGATAAGTGTAAACTACAACCAGTTAGACATGTTAAGCCATGGTTGGTACAACTAGCCACTGGAACTGAAAGAAAAGTAACAAAGGTCATACCAGCTTGCCAATTCATTGTGGATGGATTGCCCACCCAAGCGACCCTTAACACACATCCCCTAGGATTTTATGACCTGATGGTTGGTATGGACTGGTTAGCCACTTATAAAATCAAGTTGGATTTTTACTATAAAACTTTGGAGTGTGAAAATGAAGAAAGGATAAAAATAACCCTCTAAGGGATTTAGAGGTATGTCTTAGTGAGACGAATATCATCCCTTCAAATGAAAAAGTATCGCAAAAATGGATTTCCTCTATATGCAATACAGGGGTTGGGATCTGTTGAGGATGACAAACAAAACCTAGAGGACCACCCAATATTAAGAGAGTATAAAGACATGTTTCTAGAAGAGGTAATGGGTCTACCTCCGAGAAGAGACATTGACTTCTCCATAAAAATTGCATCAAGAGCAGTGCCAGTGTCTAGAATGCCCTATAGGTTGAGTACACTAGAGATAGTTGAGCTCAAGTTACAACTAAAGGAGATGATGGACAAAGGATACATCCGACCCAACGTGTCTCCATGGGGAGCACCCGCCTTGTTTGTGAAAAATAAAGATGGCAAACTCTGACTATGCATAGACTATAGACAACTCAATAAGACAACCATAAAGAACAAGTATCCCTTACCAAGAATCGATGACTTGTTTGACCAATTAAGGGGTGCTTCTATTTTATCAAAGATTGACTTAAGGTTTGAATACCATCAAGTCCAAATCAAGGATGAAGACATCCATAAAACAACCTTCATGACAAGATATGGTCACTATGAATTTGTGGTGGTGCCATTTGGATTAACCAATGCCCCCGCCACTTTTATGTGCTTGATGAATAATGTACTCAGAAAATTCCTAGACAGATTTGTATTGGTTTTCATGGATGATATCCTATTCTACTCCAAGAATAGAGAGGACCATGAAGAACATCTTGAATTAGTGCTTCAATTACTAAGAGAGCATCAGCTCTACGCTAAGGTTAGCAAGTGTGACTTTTTCCAAAAGAAAGTACATTACTTAGGCCATGTTATTTCTGAAGAAGGAGTGGTAGTAGCCCCTGACAAGATCAAATATATCATGGAATGGCCTACCCCAAAGGATGTATCTAATATCAGGTCCTTTATGGACTTAGTAGGATACTATAGAAGGTTCATAAAAGGATTTTCCAAGATTGGTTGTCCAATCACTGCCCTTCAGAAAAGGGGGTTAAATTCACTTGAATATGAGAATGTGAAGAAAGATTTCAAGAACTGAAATACCTTCTAACCCATGCACCCATACTGAAGATTGTAGACCCTGATGATGACTTCCTCCTGTGTACAAACGCCTGTAAGGAAGGACTCGGAGGAGTCCTTATGCAAGAAGGGTGTGTAATTTTCTACGAATCCATAAAATTGAAAGGGCATGAAATCAATTACGTGGCCCATGATCTAGAGTTGGTTTCCATATTGCATGCTTTAAAAATGTGGAGGCATTACCTCCTGGGTAGGAGATTTGTACTTATGATAGACCATTGTGGGTTGAGGCACCTGTTTGATCAACTAAAACTCAATGCTAGACAATCTAGGTGGATGGATCTCTTTAGTGAGTTTGATTTTGAAATCAAACACATCAAAGGAAAGGAAAATAGGGTGGTTGATGCCCTTATTAGAAGTGTGAAAATGATTCACCTGGCAGTGGTGAGCACCTGTGAAACAAATGTCAAGGAGAGAGTCAGGAATGCACAAGAAACATATACATTTTTCAAGACCATGATGTCATACCTAAAGCAAGATCCCACAGGGCTAAAGTATGAAGATTATTAGATGCTTGATGAAGTCCTGATAACCTACAAAAACAGATTGTATATTCCAAGTTGTGACGACTTGAAGAGGTTCATAATGGATGAACTACACAAGAGACCATATAATGGTCATCCAGGTTATCAGAAAATGATCACAACCACTAGGAAACAATTCTATTGGCCTGCATTGAAAAAGGACATAGTTGACTATCTAGCTAAGTGTCTAGAATGCTAGCAAGTTAAGGCAGAACACATACACCCAACAAAGTTGTTACAACCTCTACCAATTCTAGAATGGAAATGGGAAAGCATATCCATGGATTTCATCACCGGATTACCAAAATCGGCCAAGTAGAATGATGTTGTCATGGTAGTGGTGGACAAATTTAGAAAGTCTGCTCACTTCATTCAGGTCAAGTCAACTTTCAAGGCAATAGATATTGCCAACATCTTCATGAAGGAGATATTCAGACTAAATGGGATGCCTAGGGAGATTATATCTGACAGAGACACAAAATTTACTTCAAGCTTTTGGAAATCCTTAATCGTTGGTTTTGACACTAAATTATTGTTTAGCACAGCCTATCACCCTCAAACGGATGGACAGATAGAAACAGTGAACCAAATATTAGAATACATGTTAAGGATGCATGTAATGCATCAACCTAAGAAGTGGGAAGACTACCTACCATTGGTAGAATTTGCTTACAACAGCGGTCATCAAGAGTCATTGAAGATGATCCCTTTTGAATCCCTCTATGGTAGATAGTGCAAGATTCCAATCAGTTGGAGTAATCCAGTGGATAGAATTACAATCAAACCCAACATGTTGAAAGAAATGGAACAACAAGTGATTCAGATTAATCAAAATCTTAAACCTGCTCAGGATAGACAAAAGAGTTACACCTACAGAAAGAGAACTCCCAGAGATTTCAAGACAAGAGACCATGTCTATCTTAGAAATAGACCCAGGAAGAGTTCCCTAAGAATGCGAGCTTGTGCCAAGATATCACCCCAGTATTCTGGACCCTTTGAAATCTTAGATAGAGTTGGACTTGTAGCCTATAGGATAACACTCCCTCCCACAATGAAGGCACATAATGTTTTCCATGTTTCATTATTGAAGATATATGTACATTATTCTAATCATATAATTTACTGGTACATGATTCAGGGGGAGCCGGAAGGAGAATTCCTGCCAGAACCTCAATGCATACTAGACAGGAAGGAAACCTGGAAACCTCACTCAGGAACCGAACCATTGCACAGTTCAAGGTGCAGTGGAAACACTTTGGCCCATATGAGGCTACGTGGGAAATGGAGGATGCCATGAGACACACATATCCATTTTTTTTTACTTTTGTATATACAGATCACATTGATAGATAGAACATCGAGGACAATGTTCCTTAAGGGGGAGGGGATTGTAACACCCTTGTTTCCCCCAGTTTGTAAATATAACTATATTGGCCAAGAGACTATGGAAAACTCGATATGTGTGAATGTTTGATTTGATGAAACTTTGTATAAAAGGTCAATGAATGTAATTTCCGTTATTAAGAGAAAATGAATAAATGTTGCATAACTACTAAAGGGGGGTTTGCCAAGATAGATCACGAATGCTATGAAAGAGATGGTGAGGGGAACTAGGAATGGTTGAGATAACCCCCACAAAACCAATACCTTGTTGGATTTAATTGCTCAGGACCATAACAATCCTATGACCCAGGAATGAATTACAGTGAGACTGGTAGGTGGGAAGACCTCCTCAAGAGTTAATGAGGAGATGGGGTAGAGCGCCCATCTGTAAGGATTTCAGACCTGACCACGGATTGGGAATTCGGGCCACACATAATCTTTCTAAGGAAGGCATGGTGGGCAAGGAAAGACCTGCGAAGAGAAGCAGAGAAGAGAGACTAAGCTCTCAAGTTCGAGGAAGAACTAAGAAACGAACATGTTATGGTCACAGGAAGTGGCTATAAGGGTTATGATACAAGATAATAAACGAGGTTGGTGAGTGACATAGGAAGTACTTTAGCAGACCTCCTTGCTTGGTATAGAGAAAAAAATTTCCAAGATCCTGTGGGAGGAGGAGAGTAACCTTCGTCCCTAACTGTCGTTCAGCCAGAAGAAAGAATTCTATCTCAGAGCATCATGGTCTAGCTCAGGGGTGGCCAATGGTAAATCCATTAGGAGTGACTGAGCCTATGTTTGGGTGGAATCAGGCACCCCTTTCAACAGTCGCATCACGTCGTCTGGTTCTGATAAGTGTTTTCATACTCTATGCATTGAAATTGAATAATGGATGAATGCATGTATTTATATATCTAAGAATTGTTTCTGTATTGAACGATCAAGTTATGTGTATGCATTTATCTTCCTGTGAACTTATGCTTCTGATTGATCGTCTGTATGCCCCAACTTACACCTCGAGGTGTCGTGGGACATAAACCTGTAGGATGGTCGAGATAGAAAGTATTGTGTCAATATGGCATTGTCCATCTGAAGAGGATATCTTCTTCAAACTCCTTGTTGTGTGACCGAGATATTATGCCCAAGTCCTTAGCAAATCCACGATGAAGAATTTTCTTTTAACTCACGAGAGTTAGAAGGACCCATGTGACCAAGATCTAGGAACCCCATGCTAAGCCTAAGGGAGCTAAGTCCTTATGTCTTCGGAGCTCTGGAAGTCTGGGACTTCGGAGTATTGTCGACCCTAATAGTCACAAACCGGTCGAAGGTGCCCGAGAGTCACAGTTTCCTGTAAGGTTGACTGACATTGGGCAGTTACCCTAGTGGTTAGATGAACCTGTCTTACCGAATAAAGTGGGATCCAAATCCCCATCGCGAAGTAGCGCGAGCCATTGATCGAGAATGTTCGTGGGTTCCCTCAGCCATTGGATCTACACCAAGATGACTTCGGCGAAGTTCCACTTCAGGAGAATGGAGATGCCATAGCATCAAAATCCCCAAACGTTGAAGTTATGAGGTAAAGGAGATCCATAGATTTGGGGAGATCGTTAGGAGGCCCGCCTACTGTCTGATCATTTAGGAGGAGGGACTTGCACATGGTATTTCGGCAAAGTCCTACTTCGAGAGAATGGAGTGGCAGTAAAGTCAAAATCCCCGAAGGCCGGAGTCGTGAAGTAATATGGACCGTAGATATAAGGATCCTTCGGGATCCCTCTCAACCGTTCAATCGTGGGGATGTGTGTATCATGTCGAGAGCACGTGGGGGCCCACGTGTCAAGTGATGGTGTTGCCAGGTGTGGAGACCTCGTGGTATGGTAATGGGACATCAGTGACCTAAGGCAGGTGCCACGCATTCTTACCAGACTTTTTTGGAATGACAGGTGTCCCTCTAGGATTTTCCCAACAATGGGACCCAAGGGACCCTTGAGCAGAAGTTATGATCTGTAGAGCTCTGAGGTTACGTGGACACCCTCGAACCATTAGATATAGGTTGTGGTCAGCCCGACGCTGACCAAATCAGGGAGAAAGGAGAAGTTTACACCATGAAACCCCGAACGTCGAAGTTACGAAGTAGTGGAGGTTGTTGATCCAAGGGTTACGTGGACACACCTTAGCCGTGAGATTGAAGGGCATGAAAGACGATCAGTCCGGAGTGACGTGGCGCAGTGATGTCACCCAGGGTGACATGGACCCAAGTTTGGTGTGCCATGTGTTGCCTGGATTTGTGCGTATCAGATAGCCTATAGACCTATTGATACGTGACATGTGTCACCCCTGGCCCCTTCTACGTGTCAGCCCCTGGTACGTTCCCACCTAGCTAAAGTGGTTGGTGAAGTGACCGGAACTCTGGGAGACCGGGAATTCGGGACTCCGGAGGATTTGAGGTGTAGTATTGTAGAGAGACCAAAAGGCCCAAAGGTCAGAGCCACGTGGCAAGATTACGGGTCTTCAGGAGTTCGAGACTCCGGGAGGTCTTGTGCGTAGATAGTAAAGAGGCGATCAACGCCGAAGTGTCGAAGCTCTGAATCCCTGAAGTGTCGAAGCACCAAATTCCTCTACAATCGATATATGTAAGAAAGGGATCGATTCCGTCGTTGGTTTAGTAGGAGGATTTGATTTAAGAGGAAAGTGAAATTATGATGCCCCAACCCCTTAAAAAATCTTTAAGGGGTCGGGTGTGTTACAAACAAGCGCAAGGAACCCTGCCTGGTTTCTTTGGTCTTCTTCCCTTCCGATGGTTTATCCATCCATTCAAGTTATGTTCCTTGATAAAATATGAGTTTGTTAGGGTGTTGAAGCTAGCTGAGAAGAACGCCTTTGGCGATCCTTGTTTCTTAAATAATGAATTCCTCACTCAACTTGATAATTAATCTAAAGGAGCTAATAAGATTACATGAGATACTAAAATAAGAAAAGTTGTACTTCTACTTCTAAACCAACTATCTATTTCCTAACTATCTTTCCTACAATTACACTTTATTATTCCTAAAAAAGATACTTTCTCTCTACAAAAGATACATAATAGTTCCATAAAATCTCTATAAATAAAGCTTACTTAGTAGATAAGATACTAACCACACTTAAGATCTCTTTATAGTAGATCCTTTGCATACTTTCTATTCTAAGCTATTTACTTTCTATACTTTATACTAGGGATTTCTATACATAATAGACTTTATATATCCTACTCTTAAGACTCTTAAGACTGTATATCTCCTACACTTTCCTACTTTTAAGAATTTCTATAATCTAAACTAAATATACTATCTATCTCCTAAGGATTATACTTAATTACTGAAGAGAGCTTAAGCAACTCTAATTAAGATAAAGTGGTTACTCTTTACTCCACTAACAACTAAAAGGGTATAAAATCATACTTAATAGTTCATACAAAACCATAAACTCTGTTGTTCCAGAGAAGGATATCCCTTATCAATGAGAGAGAAAAGCTCCTCTTCAGATACCTAAAGAAGTAAAAGAGCTTTCGATGGTAGGGATACAATAAAGGGGTTCGGGGCTTCCACATTGATGGTTTTTTCCCTGAGGTAGAGATGCTACCCTTGGATCGATCTGGATTCCTTTTCCTTTTTAGAGGTATCCGTGGTGCCACAGGTTTCTTTGGATTCTCTCCGTGTACTATCGAAAGCAGAGTTTGGAGCTCTTTGGTTTTAAGGTCTTTTAGTCAATTAAATCTTCTCTTCAAGTGGTGTATGGACAAAAAAAAAATTGTATTAATTTAACTAATAAAAGGTAAACATAATATCTAAATATATATTAATATAATTAAAATTAAATTAATCGAACTTTTAAAATAATCAAAATAATTTATCTTAATTAAGATATCAATTTAAACACATATTCATTATGTAAAACTTTTATTGTTCCATTAAATGGAAGTATTAAATTGTTAATATATATTATAAATAAATATATATTATTTATTATTTTGTATTAGAAAACATTGCACTCTAATCATATAACATTGTAATAAAAACAAAATATACATGATGCAACTTAATTGTTAAAATATCATAAATTTTTATCTAATATCATTGTAATACAAAACACAATATAAATGATATAACTTATTGTTAAAATATCATAAAATTTTATCTAAAAGTTTTTAATAGATTCTACTTAAGATCTACGAGATAAACTCCTATAGAGGTAAGTGTCTTAGAACCATAAAAGGAAAAAGAAAAACTAGTATAGGACAAAACATTACTACGAAATCTTAAAAGTTATACTTATTAAAGTTCACCCAAAAATTCATGTTTGGCTTCCATGTTGAAGGATTAACTCCTACTTTTGATGTTTAATTAACACATTGTAATATGTTAATGAAGTAGATTAAGCATATAATTCTAAATAAGAATAAAAAATGATGAGAAAATAGAGATGTTAGGGATGAAAATAAGTTGAGAAATTCATGGAAAGATTTGAGATACCATTGGAGATAGTTATGCATATGGTTGAAGTGAATATCCAATTACGACATAGTTGTTATGGCCACCTAAAGTTATATAAAGGGGTCAATTATTAGGGGTGTCTTTTGAGTGTAAAATACATATGTCTCTTGTCTCAAATATGTTTGTGTATATTTGTTGTTGGTTATTAAACCAACATTTGGAATCATATTTGTCACCCCTCAAAATGCATCAACATTTTGAGCATTCTTTCCATAGTTGGTCTTGAAAGCATATTCATATGAGGAGTTGAAGAAACATGTATTTGGAAACATGTATGAGTTTGTGATGGTAGGCATATCCCTTGGAGAAATCTAGGTCTTCCACTCAACAAGCTATCAGTTATAATTGGAGGCATTAATAGACTGATCTGAAACATTTCATGATAGCACTAAATCAACATTTGGAAACAATATTATTGATCCGTAGGATCTTTTAAATGACTATGGTTGAGTTTTAATTTTGCATGCATTAATTAACCATTTGAGAAACTTAGTGAAAGAATGAGGAAAGAAGAGGAATTATAACAGCCATATACACATTTGCAGATCTGA
>SNQJ01S0064258.1:0-24846 GCA_010110895.2 Picea sitchensis
TCTTTCATTCCATTCTGGCTACTCTATCTTCTTCACCCACTTTTATAGATGTCCCTGCTCCTCAGAAATTGATCTTTGAGCATCCATGTTTTCAAATATGTCTCCCTTCCTTACTTCATTCCTTCTTCTAGCCATGCTATTTGAATTTCTCATCATTGACTTTGTTCTTGTGTTCCAACACTCACGGGATTTGTGTCCAAATCCACTACAACTGTAGCATCTCATAGTGTTACAATGAACAACAATGTGTCCTACTTGATCACATCTCCAACACCTCATGGTGTTATAAAATCTTCCATTATATATCCTTTCATAATATATTGTTGGACACACCTACCACACTTAGAGGGGGGGTGGATGAGTGTGGGGCTCTTTTTCCCAAAACTTCCCTCGTGCACAAAAACTCATCAATTAGCATTCAACATTTATTCATTACCCATTGTTGTCTAATTCATTGGGATCCATCCCTCTTTTCAATAATTGTTCCATTAGAAGGGTGTCTCCTATTGAAGCAACAAAACATAGACTAACAGGTACATCCATTCTTCCTTTTGCTAGCAACTGATCTATCTCTTTTGACAGTTCTCCAAAATTTGGTTCCTTTAGCTCCTTCAATTGCTTAAGAAGGTTGTTCATTATGGTCGTTCCATCGCATCATGTATCAATGACAACTCATTTGATCCGTATTCATCTATGCATTCTCATCGGGACAATACATGATATATTACATAAATCATCGGTCAATCAATCCTTTGACATCAATCAATCCTTGACGTCGATCAATCAAACCATTGGCATCGATGAATACATGATCAACAATCTCCCTTTGGCATTGATGGCAATACCAACGTGATGTCAGCTTTCAATTCAGTATTGATGTCAACATGCAGATACAACATGTTCTACATCAATGGTCAATGTTATCTCTCCACATCAATCTCCCATCGATGGGGCATAGTCCACATCATCGTTATCTCTCTGACATCGATGGAAAGATTTCTATCCCCTCTTGGGGCTGATCCAGCAGCGAAATCGCCGAGCTCTCTCTATCTGAATTCCTTTGATCTTCTCTGAATAATATCTACGCTTTTGATAGGAACTCGCCGACGTACGAGCCGTGGAACGCGGAATGCGTAAAACCACACAGGTGCAGCGCATAAACAACATTCAGTATGGTCAAAACGTATACGGTAGTATGTAGCCAGAATATGGAAGAATGGTCACCTAAGAATATATTACCAGATGAACAAATATTTCATATGGTCGCGGGCGTTTGGTAAATGAACGGTACGCCGCGAACAATGTTGAAAACGAAATGTATCAACGATGACCGAAGTCGTGAACGATATATCCGCCAGGTATGATAGCGAGATATTGCCGTGCAGCGTAAACGCATCGTAAATGGCGTAAAGCGTGTGCCGAGATACTATGATCGTGATGTCTGTATGCCGACGTACCGTATGCCAATGTGCGTCTACCGGCATGCCGAACAGTAAATGTCAAATAATGCTGAAACGATAAATGTGATTGTATATCATGCATCGTCATGCCGCAAAACGACCATCATCGACGTAGTCGATGACTGCGTTACGGTAACAAAATGATATCGATCACGTATTCTCGATATTGTCATCACGCGGTAAACGCCGGTATCAACAATACCGCCGGCGCCGTAGTACGTCATGGATATAATAGTAGAAATTTCGAAAGAGCACCCATCAACTCGACGGATCATCCGACCGTATCGCGGTTGGTACTGTACTTGGTTTTAAACATGTCAATACGGATGAACGCCGACGCAGCAGGTGTTGAACGCACGGCAAACGATATTTGAACCCTACAAATGAGTTGTACCAAAGTAAATGCAGGAATTTCCCGAGCCATGACGCGCAGCGAGTTTGCAGCAGAGTTTTGGAGCTGCTTTAAAATGGTGTGGTATTTTTTGCATTCCTTCGAGGATGGGGAACGGGCGGATGCCATTTCATTTTTTTGCGCGACCAGTGACGTTTTGGGGCTGCTTTTCGACAAACAAAATTGCGTTAAGAAGCTGCCCGTGGCTGCCAGCTGCCCTTGCCGGGCCGGGCCTTCGGGAACTTGGCTCACGGTATCATGTTTCCGGAACCGCCGCGCCTTTAATTCCCTTCTTCTGGCATGCTGTGGCGAGTCCTCATCGCAAGACTTTCTTCTTGTTCCCATCCTCTGGATTTCTGGCCGTCCACCTCTGGCCCAGCAGCATCTCCTTAGATTCGGTCGGGCGAAATATCATCTTATTGATCACATGCCAACATCTTGGCGGGTGTTATAGAATCTTCCATTATATCTTCTTTCATAAGATCTACATTCAAAGCTTTGACCGTATCATTACATGAATAACAATGCCGAAAATACTTTCATTACCTTTTCTTTGGACGTCCCAAGAATAGCTTCTTGATGTCTTCCTTGCTTTATTCTTTTGAAATTTTCTTTCCTTGTGTAAGATGGTTTCTTTACAACATTGTCTTCCTTCTTTGATATATTTACCTCATGCTTCTTTGAAGTTAACGCCCGGCATGTGTATCTTCTCCTTTGTATCAAGACATGATTTATCACATGATGATCTTTGACTTTCAAGATCTCATCCAAGATTATTAAGCTATTCAAGAATTTGTTTAAATTCTCTACCTTCTTTCCTGAATCAACAATTTTAGCTTCCTAACTTTTAGCGACTCTTCTTTCATTTATTTGAATCTTCAATGGTTCCTCTATTCTTGGCTTCTTCAATTTGTGTCTTGAGATGGAAAATGGTTTCAAAAATTTTTCTAATATCATCGAAAATCTATATTCGTGTCTTCTTTTCCATTCTTTGGTATTGTGATCTCTTCTTCCTTCTCTTCAATTTTAGAGACTCTCTTCTTTGTTCTTTGAGCATTCCTTAACTTCAAGATGTGCCTTTAAGATCCTCCTAAAATTCTTAGTGTTATCGAAGATAGCTATAGTGTATAAAATGATCCGCTCCTATGCGAAAATAGCCATAATCCCTCTTCAATTTCCTTTTGAATTTTAATAGATTTCCTTCTATTCTTTTCATGGGATCCTTTTTCATCAAACTTCACACAAATATATCTACATCTTCTTCTTCACTTGTATAGAAAAAGAATTCATCAACATCATCATCATTGCGTTCAAGGGGCTATGGGTCCACTAAGTTTATCGAGGGCGAGCGCAATTCTTCTTTCCTTCCTTTGAGTTGCAAACTTTGACTTCTTCAACGGAACATATCACCAATGGTTTCCTTCCAATGGTTGCTCCATTGTCTTCAAATACTTTCTCATCTCTATTCTCAAATTAGAATAGTTTTCCTCATCGTTAGAACTTCATCATCCATTTGTTATTGTCTATGGGCTCCTTCAGGCTTGTTAGAGCTTGTAGTGAAGGCCAGCTCGATTCAATTGTTGGACACACCTACCACTAGGAGGAGATTGAATGAGTGTAAGGGCTCGCCTGCAAAACTTCCCTCTTGTGCAAAACTCATCCGGTTATTCCTCATTCAGCATTTATTCATTATCCATTGTTTTAATGCTGATTCATTAGGATCCATCCCTCTTTTCAATAATTGTTCCATTAGAAGGGTGTCTCCTATTGAAGCAACAAAACATAGACTAACAGGTACATCCATTCTTCCTTTTTCTAGAAAATGATTTATCTCTTTTGACAGTTCTCCAAAATTTGGACACCAATGCTGGTACTTAAGAAGGTTTGTTAATTATGGTGGATTCCAAGCGCATCATGTATCCCAATGAAAACTCGATGATTATACATCTATGCATTCATCAAGAATTGATACATATTATATTACATAAATCATCAGTCAATCAATCCTTTGACATAAATCAATCAAACCATTGGCATCAATGAAAACAGTCAACAATACATTTCAAATCTTTGTGACCATGTGCATTACATGAATAACAATTCCATGAAAATGCTTTCATACCTTTGCTTTGGTGGGAATAGCTTCTTGATGTCTTCCTTGCTTTTTGTTCTTTTGAAATTCTCTTTTGCCTTGTGTAGATGGTTTCTTTGCAGCATTCTGCCATTTGATAGATTTACTTCATGATTCTTTGAGGTTCTTTCTTCAACGTGTGTATCTTCTCCTTTATCCAAGACCTTATTTATCATATGGTGATCTTTGACTTTCTAAGATCTCATCAATAATTGAGCTATTCAAAGAATTTGTTTGAATTTTCTACCTTCTTTCTAGGGTCAACAATTTCAGCTTCTAACACAACATGACTCTTCCTTTTCATTGTGATTATTCAATAGTTCCTCTATTCTTTTGGCTTCTTCAATTTGGGTCTTGAGATGGACAATAGTTTCGAAACTTTCTAATCTCATCATCTACCTTCACATTTTCTTTTTCATTCTTTGGTCTTGTGATTTCTTCTTCCTTTTCTTCAGGTTGAGTCTTATTGCTCTCTTTGAGCATTTCCTTTAACATCAAGATGTACCTTTGACTCCTCCTAGAAATTTTTAGTGTTATCTGAGAAAGATGGTTATCAGATGATATTATAATAATGATCACTTCTATGTCTATATAAACCCTCTTCAATTTCCTTTTGAAGTTCTAATAGATTTTCTTCTATTCTTTCCATGGGATAACTATCATCAAACTTTACACAAATTGTTTCAAGATCATCTTCTTCGCGATAAAATCAACTTCATCACATTTTGAATCAATGCAATCAAGAGTGTTTGGAGATTGTTACCTTCATTTGAGTATCTTCAATATCTTCCTTCTTTCAACATCATCACATGATTATTTTCCTTCAAAATCATCACATATTCAATCAAGAGTTAGAGATTCTTTACCTTTGATATTCTTGACAGAGTGGTCTTCAACATCTTATTTCTTTTTTGATATGTATCCTCTAGATTTAGCCATAGATCCTTGGTGGAGGTGCACGTGTCCCATGCTCCTCTTTGATGGGAGGCTTGAAAGTCCATGAGAAGAATGGTCTTGAGAGCCAATGCATCATTCTTATTTCCTTCCCTTTGAGCTGCAAACTTTGACTTGTTCTTCATGGCGATCCCACCAATGGGCTGCTTCCAAAATAAGTTGCTCTGTGTCTTCAAATACACTCTCATCTCTATTCTCCAAGAGTAGATAGTTTTCCTCTAATCAAGGATTCATGTTTAATCATACATTTTGTGTGTCTATGGATCTCCTTCAAGATTTTTATGGCTTGTAGTGAAGGCCTTCTCGTTACCAATTGTTGGACACTATACACACTTAGAGGTGGATGAATGTGGGGATATTTTTCCCCAAAACTTCCCTCTTACACAAAGCTCCTTAGTTAACATTCAACATTTTTTCATTACTCGTGCTAACATTTATAATCAGTTGAATGTGAATACATATCATAAACATATCATCGGATCATCACCACAATGAACTGAAAGAACACAAGATGTATGTACATTTTTTCTTTATGGACTTCAATCCGGGGTTTCAGCAACAACTAAATGGGAGTGCAACTCCTGAGAATCGAATCTATATGCAGAATCATCTTACATTCTCAGCGCCAAGCGAGATGAGAATGGCATTCCCTCAACATATATCAATCTGTATTATAAACAAGTGTATCAACCATTATAACACATTGTAAACAACTTTGTAATCAACCTGCTTACCATAAACAAATTGCATCAAGCGGTGGGACCACATATTGTACATACATACATACTTTTGCCATTATTATACCTGGACTTGTATTTAGACTTATACTATCAATTCATCGATCATTCCAAAGGTATACAAGCGTCCTTTCTCATCACTGCATGTCTAATCTGTTTTGCATAATATTTTACATTACTTTGTACTTAACCATTGATTAGAAGTCAAAATGTAGGTGATGAAGTGTCCATATTCGCAGAATGGTATTTCAAGGCCGTCTTGAAACATAGAATTGTCTAAATTAGTTGTTGGTGATCTTGAAACGGAGCTACTACGGTCCAGGGTAGCATATCTTGGCTCTGGTGCTACAGTCTAGGTAGCATATCTTAGAAACCACGAGGCTAACTACATAGTTCGAGGGATACAGAATCTTTGAAACCGCAGAGGAGGGCCGCCATGATCTTTGAAACCGCGAGCGTTAGCATTCAAAGGCCGACCTGATCAGAGCTTTGCTTAATTCGCGTGGTGAAACAGCAGGTAGTGCGTCTTCAATTAACCAGCTGACGGCGATGAAAAGGAGGTACATTACACCGGTCTAATAACAAATACCTCGTTAGAAGTTCCTGTATTAGCGTTCGGTTGCATATGAATAGGACGCCCTATGCTGATTAGAAAGAAGATCCGGTTAAAGATAGGATTGGATATTCTTTGTAATGAAGTTACATCGAAGGGTTTTCCTCTTTAAATCAGAGTAAATCACCATTCGAGGTATCCATGTTTTGATGTATTGAAGACTTTGAGAGAAGCGAGACGCATTCTGTACTTCCAATTTGTAATGTGATTTTCTGACAGATGAATATAAGATTGATTTGAGAATATATCGTTTTTTCGTTCGGGGAAGATCTTGTGAGAAGGAGGGCCCACCTTCTTCACAAGATTCACCCGATGAATTAGAAGATGTGTTTGTTTACTTTTTTGTTTATGTTTTTTGTAGCGTCATTTGTTGAAGCTCTTGTTTTAATGGATTAAAGCTTTGCTGAAACACTCTCCCGACTCACGAATAAATTTGTAATCCTTTTATCGGCGAGACATGATGATTTTGTGAGACTTCCTTGAGATTTGGTTGAAGTGTTCCTGTTCAGATAGAAAGGAACTACATCGCCCTGTCTTCTGTAGAATTCCTCTTACCCCTCCAAGTGTGCTAGCAGAGATTAGCTTAAGTGTCCTTGCTCAGACAGAAAATGATTGGAACATCATACCCTCTGTAGAGTTTGTTTATCCCTGCAATTAGGCTAGCAGAGGTTTGGTTAAAGAAGTGTTCTGCTTTCGGTGAAAGGAGCGACAATACCTTGTCTTGTAGACTTCCTCTACTACACCAGTGTACTAGCGGAGATTTGGTTAAAGGTTCCCACCTTTCGGAACATAAGGGGCTACAACACCACGTATTACCGTGAGTTTCATTTACCCTTGCAAGTGTGTGTTAGCTAGGGATTGGATTAAGGGTTCCTACTTCGAGCGGAGAGAACAAAACATCCATTCTTTGTGGTACTTTCGCCCAGTGTTAGCCGAGAACTAGGTTAGAGATCCTTTCGAAGAAAGGGAATCATCGCCACGTTCTGCATGAATCAACCTCACAAGTGTGCTACAATAGAAGTAAAGCTCAAGGCTCCTGCTTAAACAAAAGGAACTAAGTGCTACGTCTGTTAGATGGAGTTTATTGTTTTCTACATTATTGATTTCATGAAAAGGATGTTATGGCGAAGTCTACTGTTTGAGAGTAAAGGGTCTGTTCTCGACCTCTGAGAATAATTATCTTTCCCATTCTGAGTATTAATGTAATCCGGGATTCTTAGATTGAACTTTAAAGATTACAATAGGGAGGTTACTTTTCTGTGGTTTAATTCAGAGCTTCGGTTCATTTAAGCAAGTATTATTAGTATAGATTTTAATTACTACAACGACAAGTGCTTTTGGAATTGAGCATATTAGTCGCGTGGCTTTACGAAACAAAAGACTTCTGGGTTGATGGTATGTTTCCTTAGTTGTTTAAAATTAATTAAGCAATTATAGTGACCAAAACCAACCATGTATGAAGTATATACCAATCAAGTGTCAAATAATCATCAAAAATGACTCATGAATATGTATAACATCATCAACTATACACCTCATGTGCCGTCATCGATTGCTGTCTCAACCATGACTAGTTTTGGATTAGTCGACAACCCCAACTTGAAATAATCATAACTTTGTACTTGTAATGAATAAATATCTGAAAATGATACACAATGTTATTAAGTTTTGTTTAGCAGAATTCCTCAGGTGGAACTACTTGGAACCTCTTAGAAAAGGAGTTATAGAAATAATGGCATACCTTACTTGAATTTTGGCTTATTCTGAAACAGCAGGTGTAGAGTGGGCAGCACAAAATGTTCATTGAATTGATTTGAGCAATACAAAACATACTACAGCCTATACCTTAACCAACACATTTGGTCTCACTAAAGTACTGATATATTTGGAATAAGTTATGACGTTTTTATGAAACACTTACCTATTTTTGACTAGTTTGGACAGCCAAAAACCCCTAATTTCCCGCAGTGTAACTCAAAAATACAACAGACAAATATGAATTTTTACCAAAGATACTTGGTATTTTTCTAAATGTCATAGAAATTTCACTATCTAAATAATTATATAAAAAAATTTATAGCAAAAATGGGTGAGATGACACGTAAATAACTTATAGAAACATCATCAAAATGAATTTATCCTCCCTTCGATTAGACCCTCTTTGCCTTCGCCTTCATGCGCAATTCGACTGAATATGCTTGTTACCTTAGTCACCTATACATCTTCAATATGATCAAGTGTTCCACACCAAAATTCTCAAGAATCTCTCACAAGTAGTTCTCCATCAATACTCCAAAGTATATTCTCTGAAGCTCTCCATTGATCCACAAAATGATGATCTACGTAGGACCATTTATATCTTCATTTTATACTTTCATACTTTCTGGGTCCTTAACCGTTTTAGGTCACTTAGCTCATTTCTAGGTCATAACCTATTTTCCTTATTTTGGGTTAACCACTTTCCATAAATGAAATTTCTCAATATTTTATCATTTAAAGCCTTCCTTCTTGATTTTCTCATCTTACTTTATCATTTCTTGATTTTTTTCTTCTCTTTATTATTTAAATAATCCACCTTGACTTTGTCACCTTAACTTATCATTTAAATAATTATTTCTTTGTTAGGTCATAACCCATTTCTGAGTCACTTAACCTATTTTCCTTATTTTTAGGGTTAACCACTTTCCATAAATAGAGGTTCTCCAATACTTTATCATTTAAGCCTTCCTTCTTGATTTTGTCACCATACTTTTATCATTTCTTGATTTTTGTCACTTCTCTTTATTATTTAAATATCCACCTTGACTTTGATTGATTTAGCATCATTTAAATAATGATTTCTTCTTTAGGTCACTTTGACTTCTTTGACCTTAGGGCTTCAAAGCCCTTCATGTGGGGTCCTTCATCTTCGTGAGTCCATAACTCTGAAACCATGAGGTTATTTGACATTCCACATACCATCGAAAATGGCATGACAAGCACTATCCATCGGATAGTTTCACCAACAATTTCCTTGATCTTCATCTCATTATTCCACATACAAGCATTGTAGATTCTCCAACCATTCTTCTAGGACAACTCAATCCGCACAGCATCTTCCCGTGAGGTCCATGCTTAGAGTTATTCCATAAGGGGACTACTTTGGAGCTCATCCATTTTTTGCACCTTATCAATCGTGATAAAGAAAGCAGTAAGAGAAAGGGTTCTCCAACCATTCTTCTGGATAACTCAATCGCCAAAGTGTCTTCCGATGAGGATTTCACCATAAGGGGACCACTTTGAGTTCATCCATTTGTGCGCCAGTATCAATAATGATAAGACAATAATGATTCATCTATACATTTTCCAACAATGCATCATATACCAATGAAACCAAAATGATCCATCTTCATCATGGATCAATGACAACTCGATGATCCATCTTCATCTATACATTCTCATCAAAGGAAAATACATATTATATTACATCAATCATCAATCAATCAATCCTTTGACATAAATCAATCCTTGACATCAATCACTTGAAATCAATCAATCAAACCATTATCATACGTTAACATCGGAAGCCCTCCATATTGCATAAAATCCATAGAAGCCGTGTAATTTTATATTTTTTCATTTTTGGGAATGAAATGCGAAATTAACTATCATGCAACAAGCATATGTACGTGAGAAGATCAATATGTAGCACGCGTATGTACGCGGGTTTATAGTGCAGAAAGGTGTGTACATTATCCAAATTTTTTAAGGAAACATCAACAAGATGATTTGGAAAAGGATGCAAATGGATGACCAATGTCTTGGATGCATAGATGTGGAATTTATTGACTATAATGAATGAACTAATGTGTGAGGTCGAAGAGCAATTCATGATTGAAATACATTATAACATCTTTATAGAGTGGGAAGGGAGTAGGTCGAGGTAGACCTATTACAAGTGTTCATGAGTGTGTCATTTGAAAAATAATGATAATCTCTTTGAGGTGGGCATACCATGCTCAAGATAACTAAGCATGGATTCCAATCAACTACACTGCAAATACATGTCATATAAAATAATCCTTGACTACGAGACCCAACAAGAATCTTTTATGTATGAATAATACACAGCGAATACATCTCTCAAAATTGGATTGAAGGGATGCAAAATATAATGTGATAGCCATCTTCAAGAAGAATCAACCTGTCTTAGCTAGAGGTAGTAGCTTCTGCATGAGACCAAGAAATATCTTCAACATCTTCAAAAATCAGGTGGGAGTATAATGGGAGTGTATAACTCACTACCCTGGGTATTCGATGAAACCATCATGGAAAGACTATAAGAACTTGAACAACAAGTACCGAACTTCGTTGATTTCGAGTATGAACTTGACTGGATTCTCAGGATGGGATGTCATGAGGACAAGAAACTAATTACAAGAATGGTCGAATCAGGTTGGAAAATTTCCCTTGGAAAAAATAATGACAAATGATGAGACTCAGGAAGAATAATATTACTGACATAAGTCTATGGAACAAGAGGCACCGCAAACTCTTTGTATGTTTGGAATAGGAACCAAACAGACGAGGACACTAACTCTATGGAATGAGAACAAATTCCTAAGGTAATATTAGATTCCAATGCCTTCAAGAAGAATCAATACATGTAGCTAGAGGTAGTAGCTTCATAAATTGAGAAATATCTTCAACATCTTCAAAAATCAGGTAGGAGTATAAATAGGAGTGTAGGACTCACTACCCTGAGGTATTCAACAAACCATCATGGAAAGACTATAAGAACTTGAACAACAAGTACCGAACTTCGTTGATTTCGAGTATGAACTTGACTGGATTCTCAGGATGGATGACTCATGAAGGACAAGAAACTAATTACAGAATGGTCGAATCAGGTTGGAAAATTTCCCTTGGAAAAAATAATGACAAATGATGAGACTCAGGAAGAATATTACTGACATAAGTCTATGGAACAAGAGGCACCGCAAACTCTTTGTATGTTTGGAATAGGAACCAAACAGACGAGGACACAACTCTATGGAATGAGAACAAATTCCTAAGGTCATACTAGATTCCAATGCTCACAAAACAAAGTGAAGGATGTTGTTTTTCCAAGGGTGACGATCTTGCTACCGATAAAAGATAATGTATATCTCGTCCCCTCTTTTTGGAATATTTTATTTTTTTGTCTATTTCACGTATTTAACGAGCTTGAAAAAGAACAAAATAATTCTACATTACAAAGGAGGAATGAGAGTTGCGTGCAAGAAAACTAGTTCCAAACGCATGGAACAAACTGATGCTCAGTGCAAGGAGAGATGTGCAGGATAAGGACACTCAGGAAAACTCCTCCATGGGTCAAGGTGTTATATCGCAAGGGAAACAATGCTACAAGGCTTGCACATAAGGAATGCTCTAAAGGTTCAGTAATAGAAACATGAAGCCAACATTAGGCCAAAGATGCAAAGATGATACATGTGATGCGATGAAAAAATGACACAACAAGAATCCTTCCATGTAAAGTATTACGAGCCCATAGAAACTAATCTCAATGATTTTTCACTTTTAAAGAGTCTGAAAAACACTAAAAGAATACTGTAGAGTGATATTTTTCGTAAGGTTAGTCTCCAGGGCCCAAAAAAGAATAAAATCATACCGAGGAGAAATCTTTCGATCACTATGGAAAAAGTGTTAACTTTTTTTAGTTATTCCAGTCAGTTCGAAAAGGGTTAAACTTATATAGAAAGGACGTCTCTTCAAAACCATTTTAACGAGTGTGACAAAGAAAATATCACTCGGTTATATTTTCAATTTTAAGGAGTCTAAAAAGATATTAACTATGGAATCACCACCTTTTTAGTAATTTAGTTCCCTAGGCCCAAAAAATTATAAAACTTAACTTAGGAGAACTCACCCGGAGAGACATGTCTCCTGAGGCGTACCTTTTTCCTAGGTAATCCATTGGATGGAAAAAGGGTTAAACTTATGTTGAATAGATATTCCTTTTGGAACAATTAACGAGTGTGAAAGGAACAAGGTCACTCGACAATCTTTTCTTTTTTAAGGAGTCTAAAAAGGGCTTAAAGAAGACTCCAGGGGTATCCTATTTTGTAGATAATCTCCAAGGCCCAAAAAAAAGATAAACCAAAAACAAGGAGAATGGCCCTTTTTCACAAATTTAGTCCCTCAATCCTGAAAAAGGGTTAAACTTATGCCTAAGAATACTCTCCTAGTGAACCCTAGCTCCTAGGGCATACCTTTTTCGTAAAAATAGTCACCCGGACCGAAAAATGGGTAAACTATCATCGGACAGATTTACCTTCAAATTTGAATTTGACGAGCATGAAGGTCAACAAGATCGCTCGACAATATTTTCAATTTTAGAGAGTATGAAAAGAGATTAAAGAAGACTTGGTCGAAGAGAGTCTGAAAAGAGACAACATCAAATTCGAATTTGACTTGGCCGAATTGATCGTCTGTTGGAGAATATTCTCGAGAGACTTATTAACAACCTTCACTGGGACATTTTCCTGTGGATAGTAGGGTAATGAATGTTCTTTCTTAAACCCAAGTTTTAATGTTAACTCAGTGATCATTTTATTCTTGAAGTGACTTCCATGGTCCGTGACAATCTTCTTCAGGATACCAAACTTGGCTATAATCTGGTTAAAAAAAAANGGATAGTAGGGTAATGAATGTTCTTTCTTAAACCCAAGTTTTAATGTTAACTCAGTGATCATTTTATTCTTGAAGTGACTTCCATGGTCCGTGACAATCTTCTTCAGGATACCAAACTTGGCTATAATCTGGTTAAAAAAAAAATTGCAGTCATTTCTCCGTCATTACGTCGGCATGGACTCGACCCACTTAGTGCAGTAGTCTATTGCCATGATGATATAACTATTCCCCCTAGATGAATTTGAGTGGCATGTAGTGAAATAAATCTTCCACTTGGTGAAGGGACCAACAGAAATAACTGAAAACATGGGAGCAGGGTGTGCCTGCATCTTTTAAGAGAAGATCTGGCATGGGTGACACTTCTTGACTGCCTCTACATAATATTTGATCAACGAGGGCCAAAATTATCTAGCGCGAATAATTTTTTGGGTTGTTTCCAACCCAGACATGTGACCACCACATGCTCCAGTGTGACAATCATTCAACACAACCTCTTCCTCTTCATGAGTCAGGAAACGCTGAATAACGAAATCAACTCCTTGACGATATAAAGTATCATCGATGATAATATAGTTCTACACTTGATCGTGTATTTGTCAATTCTCATCTCGAGAAGCAAAGGAGGGAATTTCAAAGTCTGAAGATACACAAGTATATCTCCATACCAAGGGTCCAACAATGCAATAAGGAATAAATCCTCATTGATTAAATATTCCTCAGGAAACTTATTGCCACTCTCAACCAGAAGTTCCAAAATTAATTTGGCAAAGACCAAAGACTTCATAGACTTTGGTGAAACAAAGTTGAAGTAAAATTCTTGAAGAATGACTATCAATCAACTAATCTTCTCGTCAATGACCTTTCGTGTCAATACATATTGAAAAGGATTCATGAAAGCTACAATGGTGGTCTTGCGAAGTAGAATGTAATGATAGAATCTTTGGATGACATGGACAACTACCAAATCCAGTTTCTCAACATGAGTGTAGTGGAGTTTCGGTCCGACTAAGCCTTGACTAAGATAGTATATAACATGCTCCTGGAGCACATCATCCTCTTGAACCAAGACTATACCAATAGTAAAATATGTTGCAACCAAGTACAATAAGAAATCCTTTCCATAATCCATACGACTGAGTAGAGGGGAATATGTTAGGGCACATTCCATTTCTTCAAAAGAACGTTGAGCTGCTTCATCCCAAAATAATGAGACCCTCTTTTTTAAGAGACGTATAAACCCTTTAGTTATTTAGGCATAGTTGGCAACAAATATTTGAAGGAAGTTAGATTTCACTTATAGACTTTGAATCTAGGGAATTTGGCGTGGAGGAGTAGACATAACTATTTCCTCAACCTTCAAAGGATCGACCATGATCCATTTAGCGGGCATGATAAAACCTAATAAACGTCACGTTGTTATGAAAAAACTAATTTTGTTGGATTTAGGCGAATCCGGTAGTAGTGACACCTCTCAAAAATAAGTCATAAGTGGGTGGGATGTTCATATCTCTTATGAGAACGTGATGCCAGATCATCAAGATACGCCTCAAATATATTCTTGAGGTCATGGAAGGCAAAAAACATGGCCCATGGAAAAGTAGCTCTAAGGTTTTTAAGGCCAAAAGGATTTTTCTTGTATGTGAATGTACACCAAGGACATATAAAAATAGTCTTATGTTGATCCTCGGGTTTGATCTGAATCGGGTTGTACCCAAAAAACCCATCCATAAAAGAAAATACTTCACACCCGACACATTCATCGACAATTTGGTCAATGAATGGGGTTGGAAAATTATATTTCAGGAAACCTTTATTCATATCATGAAAGTCCATACACACATGAATCATGCCTTGTCTTTTGTTGACAGGAATAAGGTTTGACACCCATTCTATCAATTTCACTAGACAGATGAAACCAACCTTAATGAGTTTCTCTACCTTATCCTTGATAATCGTTTCCTTGCGAGGTTTGAATGGATGAAGCTTCTACCAAATTGGATTTGCATCGGGATAAGGCCTGATCTTTTGTTTTACTATTTGAGGGTCGATGCCTGACATTTCCTCATAATACTAGGTTAAAACATCGCGAAACTCTTTAAATAATTAAAGGTACACCTGAATCTCCTTGGGGGAACAATCTGCTCTGATGAAGACATTTTCAACGATGCCAGGGGTTTTAGAGATGTCAATAGGAATCATTTCAGCTATACTTTCCATGTTTCCCTCGACATAGATTTCATGCATGGCTAGAGGGTTAACAGGACAAGTGGCATCTCCATTCATGGTCGTGGTGAACTCTCTTGCCTCTACTCTCCTCAACTTGGGTAAAAAATAAGATCTATGGTTAATATTGTCCCAAGGTCTATTCGTGCTAGTCATTGCCTCCAAAATTGCCTAGTCAGAGGGAAAGAGCAACTCCAAAGGATCATGAGTAGTAAGAGAGTATTGAGACAAAACAGGCTTGAGAACAAAATCTATCTCCTAAGGGGGATCCAGATTAGGGTTGGACGAGGCTTTCTAGACAATGTTGTATGCAACCTTGGTAGAAGATAGGGGCATATCCATGCTAGGATTCTCTACCCCTTCCATCGACGTCGATGGGGAAGTTAAAGTCTACGGGTCATTGAAAAAGATCATTCAAAAATAAGCTACTTGAAATATCACATCCTTCGGCTAATTAGGGATATTCGAATTAAAATTGACATAATTTAAAGGTGGCGGGAAATCAAGAGTTCCCATCAAATATGGAAAAATTCTAGCACCTAGGTTGACAGTACCTTACTTCTAGTTGTCAATCATCGAGACCGTGGATTCTCTTAATGAAGGTTCAGGATGGGAGAAGGATAATTGATCAATTGTTATGATTCAGCCTTCATGAGGAAAAGATAAGACCCAAAAAATGGTGGATACAATTGTTTTCATCCCGTAGGTCCAACTTCATCCTAGCAAAAGGTTGTAGTCGAGAGGCACATCGACTACTTCTACTTCGATGCACATGATTTTTCCCTCCAACTGCATGAGAAAGGAGGGGATTATGCCATGTGGTTTAAAATAATGACCATCAAACATAGTTAACAATGTCGGTGACAGAGACAACTCAGGTTGACCAATAACCTTCCAACATGTTAGCGACATCACACAAGTTGAGGAACCCTCATCTGCCACCATTCAGAAAATATTCCATGTCAATGATTTCATGGAATACACCACTACTATATAGAAAGAGATGTGGTAAGGAAGACATGGTTTATGGTCATGTTGAGGGGTCTGATATCCATTTAACTCAACAGTAGGAACCAAACTAGCTTAAGAGGCCCAATTAGACTCATAAGCGTTTGATGAGTGGTAAGGTTCTCCAGATTCTTGATCTGGATGGAATTATCGATGGAATTTAATTGTGATTGACATATATGTCTCTTCTATTAAACCTTTCCTCAGGCTATGCAATTCTCTTTTTGGTTCTTTTGTGTTAGGGGAAGGTTGGGTTGCAGGATAACCTTTATACCTTAGCATGCAGATGGAGAAGATCTAACCTACTTAAAAATAGAATTAATACCATTTTGATTAGAAGACATTGAAAATTGTCTGACTTAACAGTTATAGAAAGAAAATATATACGTGACAAGAAGTTAGTTCAATAAAAGTAATTTTCAATGCTATATTATCAATCACAAGTTAACACAATCGATTTCTATTCATCAACTAGAGTAAAATAATTGTTAACAGATACTACTCAATACAACAAAAAATATTGAATAGGAAGACAGAGATAATCCCCCTTGGTCCAATCAAATTCACGCCTCAGATGAAAGAAGTGTCTTTGGTTCGAAACATAACTTATTAATTAAAATAAATTGCAGATAAATAGTTCTCTTACAATATTCCATTAAAAGTCTTTCTCTCCAAAATCATCGAACATAGACACAAGGTTGATTCCCCTATTTATAAAAAATAAATAAACTAAAAATAACTATTAAAGTTGTGTTAAGTTAAGAAAATGCAACATGGCATACTTGATCTATATGTTTTATTTTTCTTTTCTTTTGATCATCAAGTTGGTTACTGAAGTGGATTGTTCCTCTCATATTCTGATCATATGCAGAATAGATCTTCGCATGTATTTTCATATGGGATCCTATGTTTATTCATCGGAGCTGAGAGGACCTCCTTCATCTCAGTTGCACATTCCTTGTACTTGATTAGTTTGACAATCAAGCATTGTGTTGAGGGGTCCTAAATCTATTTAACTCAACAGTAGGAACCAAACCTGCCACCGAGGTCCAATTAGACTCTGCAGTGTTTGATAGTGGCATGGTTCTCCAGATCTTGTGATCGGGACAAATAATCGATAGGCTTTACATAGTGATTTACAGAATATGTTCTTGTGAAAACTTCTCCTTCAATTTGAACGTTTTTTTTTTTTTTCTCTTATAGATGGGTCTGATAAAAGACAGGTGTTGGTATAAACTAGTTGGGTAAAAGAAAAAGGGGAAAACTTAACTATCGAGGAATTCTAAGCTCAGGATAACCCTCGCACTCAAGCATGCTGACAAATATTTTCACACCTATGACAAGCCTAGTACTAATACATCACTTGCTGGTATTTCAATTATTGAATGAGATACAATTGTCGAAAGAAAACATACATGTAATAAAATGATGGCAAGAAAATTAGTTTCCTTAGCTCTAATCACTAATCACACATTGACCACACGATTTTCTTTCATTAGAGATAATAACTATAAAAATATTGAATCAATTAACTTATCAATAGATTCAAAAACTCTTACTCATTACAACATCCATTCATGAGATAAAGTCAGAAGTAATTCCTCCTTATGATCCAATCACACAGGCCTTTGATGAAAAAAATAAACTTGGCTCTGGTCCTAAATAAGACTTCTCAATTAAGGTAGTTCCAAAATATTTCTTTACAATTCCAAAAATGAGGGTCTTTGCAAAAAACATCGACCTCCCCTAACCGGTCGATCCTCTTATTTATAACAAATTATTAACTAAAAATAACTATCAAAAGTGCAAGATAAGTAAAACAAAACATCACCACATGTCATTTTAATATCTCATTCTTCTAAGAGTCATCAAATGGTTTCACTTGAGTGGATGAATATTATCATACTCTGACCATTTGACGAAGAGTTCCTCACATGTGTTGGCATATGGGAATCTGTGTTGGTTCATCAAGGCCGAAAGGATCACCTTTATCTCCACTTCCTGTGCCTGATACTTGACTACTTTAACACTTAACTATTGTAATACTATCCAAGCCTTGATCAGGTGCTCCATGAACTGTTGTACTTGAACTAGAGACATGTTTTCCACCTTCTCTACCTCTGCAGTCCATGATGAGTCTTGTTCTGCATGCAGTTTGACTATGTCATGTAAGTCGACAAATTCCTCGGGTGTGCTAAATTATGGGAGGCCGATGTCTCTCATCTCTTGATTTATCTTGGTCTATCTCCTTTCGCAATCGAACCATTTCTCTTGGATTTACCACTGAGGTTCTTAGTCCATCTTCACCCAGTATTCGACCAACTACCTTATACGGTCGATGTTGTTGTCCCTTAGCACCCGAATGTCATGCTCTTCGACGTCTCGACCCTTTTGAACTACGCTGATGTAATCAATTCTTTCCACCGCTTGGTGGGCTTTCTCATACCATCTTTCCATGTATTTTCACGTTTCCAGTGCCATAAGGGTGTCTTCATGGAAATTAGCTATCCCTGTAGTGAAAATGTGCCACTCACTTGTGAATTTGTTGGAGGCATCCTCGAATTCACTTCTCAAGAATACCGTGGTATGCGTCGAGCCCTAATAATATTTCTCCAAATGGTGCAGATGCTCCAACTCCTTTAGCATAGTGGCCAAATCCTCTTCATCTTTCTTTTCTCTATCCAGGGTGGCATCTGTGTTTTCCATCCCTGTGCCGATAAGCTTGTATGTCTTGGTATGCTCTATGCTAATCAATTTCTCCTCTGTGGTGATAAGGATGGAACTTTCTAAAGTAAGCCTTCTTTTCTTAGTGGTTCTATTTATGATGGATTTCCTCTTTTGGTCGTAGGTGCTTGTATATCAGTGACCTCATCCACAGGTTCAAGGATTTGTTTCTCTCCCCAAGTAAGAGTGTTTCCCAAGTTTTCAATGATGTATATATGTTCAAGACTGGGCTCTTGAGCCTCTTATGTATGTCCTGATGGCTCAGCCCCTGGTTGTTTCTCATCGGGTGGTAAAGTACTAGTCAAAATTGATGAATCAGGAGCGGGCTCTATACTTACTTGGTAATCGATTATCGATATGTCAATTTCCTATTGTGGACTTTCTTCCCCTTGTTCACCCGATCCTAGTTCATCTCTCGAACTGCCCATTTGGATTTTGTCGAGTGGCTCAACATCCAAGGAACTTTCCACCTCATGCTCATTCTATGGGTGGCTCTGAATTGAAGCATCGGGACCCAAGGTGGATGCCTTCTTAGGTTCAGTTTCCTCTATGATTTTCATCGAAGTGACCAGGGACACCCCTGAAATCTCCTCAACATCTTAGATGGCTATTAGATCCAACAGGGGATTTGGTGTAATTTATCTCCCTGATGTCCTCTCTATATCGGTCTGAGCCAAAGCTTCCCCTGGTGATCCAACTTATGGTGTTGAAGCTTTAGGGTTATCTGACCCGATGGTTTCTTCAATCTGTATTGACTTTGGGTCACTTGTTCCTCCCTGTCTTTCAATTGGGTTGTCCATAGGAACCCTCATTATATCTACGAGATCTAGGTCATTCTCCAATTGATCAATGATTCTCTATGCCTCTGTCGTCAAGAGATATCCCCTTGTCTGTGCCTCAGGTGTCAATAACAATCCCCTTATCTATGCCTCTATTGGTTCTTTCGTTATTATTTCTTTCCTGGTTCTTAAGGCATATGGAGCCGACTGCTCTATTGTTTCCTCCTGTTCATTCATGCTAATGGCATTGAACTTCATCATGTTTGGGTTGGCCATCCTTTGCACCACCTCATCCCAGTCTTGGATGTTCTCTGTGAAGAATTCGTCCTCAAACTTATCGTGAGCATACGACCAATAGGATAATACTTGTGAAACATGTTGGAGGACTAGGCCTTTAGGGTCGTGCTTGCTGAATTGGCCTGTCAGGAACCTGAATTCAAGTTGGCTCAACTCTTCCTATTTGTCTTGAGAAATATAATTTACCAGATAGAACCCCACATGGAAATCGTAGGGTATGAAAGCCTGTTTCTTGTGTTTGACCAATGTGGCATTGTAGCCCTATAGGATGGACTGATAACATATTTATCCCACAATGAGTCGATGTAGGACATGAGCTGGTAGGAGATGTGGTGCTCCGATGGCCCCGAACACCCTGATGTAGGTTGAGCGCTCATCCAAGTACCAATGGCCTACTTTGGTTATAATTTTCTTGGCTTCCACCGATAGCCTTGGGAATTCCTTTTTAAAAAGAATAAAATAAATTCGGGCGATGAATTCATTGCAGATGAGTGCGTAATATTTATTGTAGTTGTTCTACCATAGCACATTGAAGTAGACGTGGACTAGGAGCTCTACAACATGTGAGATCAGATTCATGCCAGTGAAGACGTTCCTTGCACACATGACATCGAGCAGGTACGACGCCATGTAGAAAGTTGGTGCCTCTCCTTCCTTCGGTGTCTGATCCTTCTTTACATAGATGCTTAATTGTTTGGAGATTATCGCTCCCCAGTTGAAGTTTCTCCCAACGATTGCAACTGTGTATGCTAATTTCGTTTAAGATATCCCCCCACTATGGGAGTTCTACCTTCTATCCGATGCTTTCGTCTGTATCCCCAAAGGCTGGAGGCTATATGAAATATTTCTTTGTTGAGGTTTTGATGACAGGCTCTACCCTGGGAGCGTACTCCAATTGCCTCGTGGTCCCCGTAGAAGAACCTTCATCTATCTCTAGTTCTTTCAGTTTTGGTTCTCTCGACAAACGTCTGATGGTTGGATTTCGTGGTGACATTATTCCTACAACTAACGTGGAGTTTAGAGACTGTGTAAGAAACTAGATGAACATATATAAATTATAACCAATGAATTGACAGGCTTGGATACATACCTATGAATCTTTTTAAACCTGGTTTTTGATTATTCAGAGGGTTAGTATAGTCTTTGCGTTGCTCGCTTTTCTCCTTTAGACACTCTGGAATTCACTTACACGTAGAATTATTTTGTTCCCAACGGTTCAAGAGATTTAAATAGGAGAGATCTTACCGTGTCGCATCATCCATTCAATTCGGGTTATGAGTGAAATTTCAACAAATCTACCGCCAATATTTAGAGGAGTTTGAACTTAAATTCATCATGGGTTGACGACGAAGGCATGGGTGGTAATGTGGTCTATTGGTGGTTTCAAAATGTTGACGTCTAATCAGCACATAGGGTAACAACTAATGAGGGATCAGGCATTAACTTATTCCTTAAATGTCCAAAATCCAATCATATATAATGTCGCAAACGTCCCATCGTTTTGCTCTTTCAGATGGTGGATCGCGGTCAGGATTGTGCTGTGAAAAATTTCATTGATATCCTCCTGAAAAAGATCCGATGCCGATCGATATTACCATACAATGCTGACGTGGAAAATCTGACTCGGAGGTGTGACTAGGACCTAGGGAACAACAAATGACTCAGGATAGAACTAGACCATACAACGCTCTTACCTGGTAAAGACACATGGCGTTCGATACCAATGACTTAATTTGATCATATTAATCGGAGTCGAGACTTTCCTTAAGTTATTCGTTCCAAAACAAAATCCTAGCTTGCCGAAGCCGAAACGTGTCAAGGATCGGTGATTGGCAATAGACCTACCTAGGTTCTCTCGGATCGGTTCCCTCGAAAAAGTCCTGATGCCGAAAACGCACCGGGAATCGGTGATCGAAGATAACCTTATCGTGGTCAAAATGTTTGTTGTGATCCTTCTGGATTTTCCCTGATCCCGATAAAGTGCGTCGAGCATCGACTATCGACGATTTCTTTACGTCCTTTTCTAACATTTGTATTCCTCATATTTTACCGATGCCGAAGGGGATCAATTATCTCTCAAACATTTATGCAAAAATCTTACATAAACCAAAAATTCCTTCTGCCAATGTCAATGAGGATCAACGCTCGATGACTGTTGTTTTCTGTGTGCTTCCTTTACTTACTTGAATTCTTTCCGACATCGAACCTGAGCGCATTAGGTGCAGTGTTTGGCTGTTGATTATTAATTCAGGTGTTAAGGTATTTTAGTCATGAGGTTTCATAAGGTCAAAAAAACCTGAATATGTGATGAGAGTCATGAAAAGAAACAAAGATAAAAAAAATTCCAAAATGAAATTGAGTCAGACAGTGCAGAAAACAAGTGGTACCCAAAAAGTGACAAAATTTGATAAGGATGTTTAGGGTGTGTTGAGTGCTCAAAAAATGGAGACTTACTGGGAGAAATCATAATCTTTGATCCTACCTCAAGCTTAGCTGATGCAAAAGCTGGTTAAGAACTTAACTAGTTTTTATCAGAGCCTCTTCTATCCTTGCATTTGAAATTCCCTGGTTGGTGAATCCGGGCCTTCCTGGAGGATTTCAACCTTTATTCCACCTCTGTTTCCTTTAACCATGATCCATGCCCTCTTTTGACAATACTCAAGTAAAGAATTCACTAGCACCAAGCCCTTTAGTTATCATCATTTACTTGCTACGGTGTTGCTCCAGTGCCAACAAGCGTCCATAGCCCCGACATAGTCACCCTAACGTCACAGACCTTGCTCCACTTCCAGTGAGCGTCCATAGACCCAACATAGTTATCTGCATACCCTCTCCTACTTTGCACTCATTTGATATAATTTATTTTATTTCAGCAGAATGCCCTGAGCGAGTGGGAGAGGAGGACGTCTGTTATTTGCAAAATGAGATGGTTAAGGTGAATTTTTTTCTAGCTCTATCTTGAGGTACATGTGGTCCTTTCCATATTACCACCTTTCCTTTTAGATTTTACCATACCACCAGGCAGACACTTCATCACTTTTACAGGGTTGTTTATTTGCACAGGTTAGATACAAAACTCCTTCAAAACTACCGCAATTCTACCAACGTTTTTTTTGTGTTGTATGTAAGCATGAGTCAGGAACAAATTTTGTTATACCGCATGAACTAAGGTCAAAAAATGCCTTTATAAACCCAAAATTAAAAGCATAACCAATACTATAACAAGTAAAACAAAAAATGAAGAAATCCAAAATTAGCCTACCGAAAAACAAAATATCAAGAAAAAACACAGTTTTTTTTTTTTTTTAACATAAATATTGTTTCAGGGCTTGGCCACTCACTGGGAGGGCGTCAAGTTCCCCCCTCATATTTTTAAAATGATACGTGCCTGCCCCAATTTTCTTGGCTACCTGAAAAGGTTCGAGCCATAGATTTTGAAACTTCGAATCTGTCAATTCTCATCGGGAGAAGCAAAGGAAGGGAACTTCAAACTTCTGCGCTTGATCATGTATCTATCAATTCTCATCACGAGAAGCAAAGGAAGGGAACTTCAAAGTGTGAAAATAGACAAGTATATATCCATACCAAGGGTCCAACAATGCAATAAATAATAAATCCTCATTGATTAAATATTCCTCAAGAAAATTATTGCCACTCTCAACCAGAAGTTCCTAAATTAATTCGGCAAAGACCAAAGACTTCTTAGACTTTGTTGAAACAAAGTGGAAATAAAATTCTTGAAGAATTACTATCAATCGATTAATCTTCCTGTCAATGACCTGTCATGTCAATACATATTGAAAAGGATTCATGAAAGCTACAATGGTGGTCTTGTGAAGTAGAATGTAATGACAAAATCTTTGGACAGCATGGACAACTTTCAAATCCAGTTTCTCAACATGAGTGTAGTTGAGTTTTAGTCCGACTAAGCCTCGACTAAGATAGTAGATAACATGCTCCTGGAGCGTATCATCCTCTTGAACCAAGACAATACCAATAGTAAAATATGTTGCAACCAAGTACAGTAAGAAATCCTTGCCATAATCCATAGGACTGAGTAGAGGGGAATATGTCATGGAACATTTCAATGCTTCAAAAGAACGTTGAGCTACTTCATTCCAAAATAATGAGACCCCTTTTTTTAAGAGACGTATAAACCCTTTAGTTATTTAGGCATATTTGGCAACAAATATTTGAAGGAAGTTAGATTTCCCTTATAGACTTTGAAGCTAGCGAATTGGCTGTGGGGGAGGAAACCAAACTATTTCCTCAACCTTCAAAGGATCAACCATGATCAATTTTGAGAACATGAAAAAACCTAATAAACATCCTAATATTATGAAAAAAATACTTTTGTTGGATTTAGGCAAATCCGGTAGTAGCGACACCTCTAAAAAATAAGTCGTAAGTGGACAGGATGTTCAGATCTCTTACGAGAACGTGATGACAGATCATCAAGATATGACTCAAATATATACTTGAGGTCTTGGAAGGAAAACAAAATGGCCCATGGAAAAGTAACTCTAAGGTTTTTAAGGCCAAAAGGAATTTTCATGTATGTGAACGTACACCAAGGACATATAAACACAGTCTTATGTTGATCCTTGGGTTTGATCTGAATCAAGTTGTACCTGAAAAAACCATTCGTAAATGAAAAGACTTCACACCCCGCACATTCATCGACAATTTTGTCAATGAATGGGGTTGGAAAATTATCTTTCAGGAAATCTTTATTCAGATCATGAAAGTCCATACACACATGAATCATGCCTTGTTTTTTGTTGACGAGAATAAGGGTTGACACCCATTCTATCAATTTCACTAGACAGATGAAACCAACCTTAATGATTTTCTCTA
>SNQJ01S0064258.1:31181-48537 GCA_010110895.2 Picea sitchensis
TTACTTACTTGAATTCTTTCCGACATCGATCCTGAGCACGTTAGGTGCGGTGTTTGGCTATCAATTATTAATTCAGGTGTTAAGGTCTTTTAGTCATGAGTTTTCATAAGTTAAAAAAAAACTGAATAGGTGATGAGTCATGAAAACAAACAAAGATAAAAGTTTTCCCAAAATGGAATCGAGTCAGACAGTGTAGAAAACAAGTGGTACCCAAAAAGTGACAAAATTTGATAAGGAATTTTAGGGTGTGTTAAGTGCTTAACAAATGGAGAATTATTGGGAGAAAGCATAATCTTTGTTCCTACCTTGGGCTTAGTTGATGCAAAAGATGGTTAAGAGCCTCTTCTATCCTTTCATTTAAAATCCCTGGTTGGTGAATCTGGGCCTTCCTGGAGGGTTTCAACCTTTATTCCACCTGTGTTTCCTTTAACCATGACCCATTCCCTCTTTTGACAAGACTCTAGTAAATAATTCACTAGCACCAGGCCCTTTAGTTATCATCATTCACTTTATACAATGTTGCTCCAATGATAGCGAGTGTCCATAGCCCTAACAAAGTCACCCTAACATCACAAATCTTTCTCCACTTCCAATGAGTGTCCATAGCCCCGACGAAGTTATCTGCCTACCCTCTCCTACTTTGCACTCATTTGATAGAATTGATTTTATTTTGGCAGAATGCCCCGAGCAAGTGGGAGAGGAGGACGTTTGTTATTTGCAAAATGAGATGGTTAAGGTGAATTTTTTTCTAGCTCTATCCTTAGGTACATGTGGTCCTTTCCATATTACCACCTTTCCCTTTAGGTTTTACCATACCACCAGGCGAACACTTCATCACTTTTGCAGGGTTGTTTATTTTCACAGGTTAGATACAAAACTCCTTCAAAACAATCGCAATTCTCCCAACGCTTTTCGTTGTGTTGTATGTAAGCATGAGTTAGGAACAAATTTTGTTATACCGCATGAACTAAGGTAAAAAAATTCATTTATAAACCCAAACTTAAAAGCGTAACCAATACTATAACTAGGAAAACAAAAAATGAAGAAATACAAAATTAGCCTACCTAAAAACAAAATATCAGGAAAACACAAAGTTTTTTTTTTTTTTAATAGAAATATTGTTTTAGGTCTTGGCCATTCACAAGGAGGGCATCATGTTCCCCCCTCATATTTTTCAACCGATACGTGCCTGCCCCAATTTTCTCGGCTACCTGAAAAGGTCTGAGCCATAGATTCTAAAAGTTTGAATATGCCAATTGTCATCACGCGAAGCAAAGGAAGGGAACTTCAAACTTCTGCGCTTGATCGTGTATCTGAGAATTATCATCCTGAGAAGAAAAGGAAGGGAACTTCAAAGTCTGAAGATACACAAGTATATCTCCATACCAAGGGTCCAACAATGCAATAAGAAATAAATCCTCATTGATTAAATATTCCTCAAGAAAATTATTGCCACTCTCAACCAGAAGCTCCAAAATTAATTCGGCAAAGAGAAAAGACTTCTTAGACTTTGCTGAAACAAAGTCGAAATAAAATTCTTGAAGAATGACTATCAATCGACTAATCTTCCCGTCAATGACGTGTCGTGTCAATACATATTGAAAAGGATCCATGAAAGCTAGAATGGTGGTCTTGTGAAGTAGAATGTAATGAAATAATCTTTGGATGACATGGAAAGCTGCCAAATCCAGTTTCTCAACATGGGTGTAGTTGAGTTTTGGTCCAACTAAGCCTCTACTAAGATAGTAGATAACATGTTCCTGGAGCGCATCATCCTCTTGAACCAAGACTATACCAATAGTAAAATCTGTTGCAGCCAAGTACAATAAGAAATCCTTGCCATAATCCATAGGACTGAGTAGAGGGGAATATGTTAGGGAACATTTCAATGCTTCAAAAGAAGGTTGAGTTGTTTCATCCCAAAATAATGAGACCCCTTTTTTTAAGAGACGTATAAACATTTTAGTTATTTAGGCATAGTTGGCAACAAATATTTGAAGGAAGTTAGATTTCCCTTATAGAATTTGAAGCTATGGAATTGGGTGCGGGGGAGGAAACTGACCTATTTCCTCAACCTTCAAAGGATCGACCATGATCCATTTAGTGGGCATGATAAAACCTAAAAAATGTCCTGATGTTATGAAAAAACTACTTTTGTTGGATTTAGGCGAATCCGGTAGTAGCGACACCTCTCAAAACTAAGTCGTAAGTGGGCGGGATGTTCAGATATCTTACGAGAACGTGATGCCAAATCATCAAGATATGCCTCAAATATATTCTTGAGGTCATGGAAGGAAAAAAACATGGCCCATGGAATAGTATCTCTAACATTTTTAAGGCCAAAAGGAATTTTCTTGTATGTGAACGTACCCCAAGGACATATAAACATAGTCTTATGTTGATCCTCGGGTTTGATCTGAATCAGGTTGTACCCGAAAAAACCGTCCATAAAAGAAAATACTTCACAGACCGCACATTCATCGACAATCTGGTCAATGAATGGGGTTGGAAAATTATATTTCAGGAAATATTTATTTAGATGATGAGAGTCCATACACACATTAATCGTGCCTTGTTTTTTGTTGACAGGAATAAGGTTTGACATCCATTCTATCAATTTCACTAGACATATGAAACCAACCTTAATGAGTTTCTCTACCTTATCCTTGATAATCATTTCCTTGCGAGGGTTGACTGGGTGAAGCTTCTACCAAATTGGATTCACATCAGGATAAGGCTTAATCTCGTGTTCGACTATTTGAGGGTCGATGCCTGGCATTCCCTCAGAATACCATGTTAAAACATCATGAAACTCTTTAAATAATTGAAGGTACACCTGAATCTCCTTGGGGGAACAATCCACTCCAATGAAGACATTTTCAACGATGCCAGGGGTTTTAGAGATGTCAATAGGAATTGTTTCAGCTATACTTTCCATGTTTCCCTCGACATAGATTTCATGCATGGCCAGAGGGTTAACAACACAAGTGGCATATCCATTCATGGTCATGGTGAACTCTCCTACCTCTACTCTCCTCAACTTGGGTAAATAATAAGATCTATGGTTAATATCGCCCCAAGGTCTATCCGGCCTAGTCATTGCCTCCAAAATTGCCTAGTCAGAGGGCAAGAGAAACTCCAAAAGATCAGGAGTAGTAAGAGATTCTCGAGCCAAAATAGGCTCAAGAACATAATATATCTCCTAAGGGGGAGCCAGATCAGGGTTGGACGAGGCTTTATGGACAATGGTGTACGCAACCTTGGTAGAAGATAGGGGCATATCCATGTCAGGATTCCCTACCCCTTCCATCGAAGTCGATGGGGAAGTTAAAGTCCTCGGGTCATTAAAACAACTCCTTCGAAAATAAGATACTTTAAATATCACATCCTTCGACTAATGAGGGATATTCGAAATAAAATTGACATCATTCAAAGGTGGTGGGAAATCAAAAGTTCCCATCAAATATGGAAAAATTCCAGCACCTAGGTTGACAATACCTTACTTCGAGTTATCAATCATTGAGACCGTGGATTTTCTTGATAAAGGTTCAGGACAGGGGAAGGATAATTGATAAACTGTTATGATATGACCTTCATGAGGAAAAGATAAGACCCAAAAAATGGTGGATACAACTGTTTTCATCCCGTAGGTCCAAATTCATCCTAACAAAAGGTTGTGGTCGAGAGGTGCATCAACTACTTCTACTTCGACGCACACAATGTTTCCCTCCAACTACATGAGAAATGAGGGGATTATGACATGTAGTTTAAAATAGTGACCATCAAACACAATTAACAACGTCGGTGACAGAGACAACTCAGGTTGACCGATAACCTTCCAACATGTTAGTGACATCACACAAGTTGAGGTACCCTCATCTGTCACTCTTCGGAAAATATTCCATGTCAATGATTTCATGGAATACACCACTACTATCTAGAAAGAGACATGGTAAGGAATACATGGTTTATGGTCGTGTTGAGGGATTTGATATCCATTTAACTCAATAACAAGAACCAAGATTGCTTAAGAGGCCTGATTAGACTCATAAGTGTTTGATGAGTGGTAAGGTTCTCTAGATTCCCGATCTAGATGGAATTATCGATGGACTTTAATCGTGATTGATAGATATGTATTTTCTGTTAAACCTTTCCTCAGGCTGTGCAATTCTCTTTTTGGTTCTTTTGTAACATTTATAACAAAATAAAGATAGATCTTTAAACTAGATGACAGAGGGAAGCTAATTATCTGTTAGGGGAAGGTTGGGTTGCAGGATAGCCTTTATACCTTATCATGTAGATGAAGAAGATCAAACCTACTTCAAAATATCATTAATACCATTTTGATTAGAATACATTGAACATTGTCTGAGTTAACAGTTACAAAAAGAAAATATATACGTGACAAGAAGTTAGTGGAATAAAAGTAATTTTTAATGCTCTATTATCAATCACAAGTTAACACAATCGATTTATATTCATCAACTAGAGTAAAATTATTGTTAAAATAGATACTACTCAATACACCAACAAATATTTAATCCGAAGACAAAGATAACCCCCCTTGGTCCAATCAAATTCATGCCTTAGATGAAAGAAGTGTCTTTGGTTCGAAACATAACTTATTAATTAAAACAAATTGCACATAAATAGTTTTCTTACAATATTCCATAAAACGTATTTCTCTCCAAAACCATTGAACATAGACACAAGGTTGAATCCCCTATTTATAAAAAATAACTATTAAAGTTGTGTTAAGTTAAGAAAATTCCACGTGGCAGAATTGATCTATCTGTTTTCTTTTTCTTTTCTTTTGATCATCTGGTGGGTTACTGAAGTGGATTGTTCCTCTCATATTGTGACCATACGCAGAAGAGATCTTAGTTGCTCTTTCCTTTTACTTTATTAGTTTTGACACTCAATCATTGTGTTGAGGGGTCCTAAATCCATTTAACTCAATAGTAGGAACCAAACCTGCCACCGAGGTCCAATTAGACTCTGTAGCGTTTTATAGTGGAATGGTTCTCCAGATCTTGCGATCCGTCCAAATAATCGATGGGCTTTACGTAGTGATTTACAGAATATCTTCTTGTGAAAACTTCTCCTTCAATTTGAACATTATCTTTTTTGTATTTTCTCTTATAGATGGGTCTGATAAAAGATAGGTGTTGGTATAAACTAGCTGGGTAAAAGAAAAGGGGGAAAACTTAACTACTGAGGAAGGCTGAGCTCAAGATAACCCTCGTGCTCAAGAATGCAGACAAAGATTTTCAAAACTACGACAAGCCTAGTACTAATACATCACTTGTTGGTGTTTCAATTATTGATTGAGATACAATTGTTGAAGGAAAACATACATTTATTAAAATGATGGCAAGAAAATTAGTTTCCTTAGCTCTAATCACTAATCGCACATTGACCATACGATTTTATTTCCATCATTAGAGACAATAACTATAAAAATATTGAATCAATTAACTTATCAATAGATTCAAAAAATCTTACTCATTACAACATCCATTCATGAGATAAAGTCAGAAGTGATTCCTCCTTATGATCCAATCACACATGCCTTTGATGAAAAAAATAAACTAGTCTCCGGTCCTAAATAAGGCTTCTCAATTAAGGTAGTTTTGAAATATTTCTTTACAATTCAAAAAATGAGGGTCTTTGCAAAAACCATCGACCTCCTCTAACCGGTCGATCCTCTTATTTATAACAAATTATTAACTAAAAATAACTATCAAAAGTGCAAGCTAAGTAAAAAAAAGCATCGCCACATGTCATTTTAATCTCTTAGTCTTCTAAGAGTCATCAAATGGTTTCACTTGAGTGGATGAATATTATCATACTTCGACCATTTGATGAAGATTTTCTCACATGTGTTGGAATGAGAGAATCTGTGTTGGTCCATCGAGGCTGAAATGATCTCCTTTATCTCCACTTTGCATGCCCGATACTTGACAACTTTAACACTTAACTATTGTAAAAATATCCAAGCCTTGATCGGCTGCTCCATGAACTGTTGTACTTGAACTAGAGCCATTTTTTCCACCTTCTATATCTCCATAGTCCACGATGAGTCTTGTTCTGGATGTAGTTTGACCATGTCATGCAAGTCGACAAAGTCCTTGGGTGTGCTGAATTCTAGGAGGTCGATGTATCTCATCGCCCGATTGATCTTGGTCCATCTCCTTTCGCAATCGACCCATTTCTCTTGGATTTACCATTGAGGTTCTTTGTCCATCTTCACCCAGTATTCGACCAACTATCTTATACGGTCGATGTTGTTGTCCTTTAGCACTCGAATGTCATGCTCTTCGACGTCTCAACCCTTTTGAACTACGTTGATGTAATCAATTCTTTCCAGCACTTGGTGGGACTTCTCATACCATATTTCCAGGTATTTGCACGTTTCCAACGCCATAAGGGTGTCTTCTTGGAAATCAGCTATCCCTGCAGTGAAAAGGTGCCACTCACTCATGAATTTGTTGTAGGCATCCTGGAATTCAATTCTCAAGAATACCGTGGTCTGCGTGGAGTCCTGATAATATTTCTACAAATGGTGCATATGCTCCAACACCTTTAACACAACGGCCAAATCCTCTTCATCTTTCCTTTCTCTATCTAGGGTGGCATCTGTGATTTCCATCCCTGCGTCGATAAGCTCAGACATCTTGGCATGCTCTGTGATGATCAATTTCTCCTCTGTGGCGACGAGGATGGAACTTTCCAAAGTAAGCCTCCTTTTCTTAGTGGTTCTATTCATGATGGATTTCTTCTTTCGGTCATAGGTGATGGATTGTATATCGGTGACCTCATCCATAGGTTTAGGGATTTGTTTCTCTCCCCAAGTAAGAGTCTTTCCCAAGATCCTGACGATTTATATATGTTCAAGACTGGGCTCCTGAACCTCTTATGTATGTCCCGATGGCTTGGAACCTGGTTGTTTCTCATTGGGTGGTAAAGTACTGGTCAAAATTGATGAATCAGGGGTAGGCTCTGTACTTGCTTGGCAATCGGCTGTTGAAATGTCAATTTCCTATTATGGGCTTTCTTCCCCTTATTCGCCTGATCCTAGTTCATACCTCAAACTGTCCATTTGGATTCTCAGTATATCGAGTGGCTCAAAGTCCAAGGAACTTTCCACCTCATGCTCGTTATGCGGGTGGATCTGAATTGAGGCATCGGGACCCGGGGTGGATGCCTTCTCAGGTTTAGTTTCCTCTGTCTAGTTATTTTCACTGGAGTGACTAGGGACACCTATGATCTCTCCTCATCGTTGTATATGGTTATTAGATCGAACAAGGATTTGGTGTAATTTCTCTCCGCATGTTTCTCTCTATCTTTGGGCTGAGCCAAAGCTTTAGTGATCCTGACCTTTTGTGGTGTTGAAGCTTTGGGTTATCTAACCCTAATGGTTTAATTTAATGCAGCCATTGGCTCACGGGTCACTTGGTCCTCCAGTTTTAGGTGGGTTGTCGATAGGAACCCAGCCGTCCTTATCTACGGATAAGGTCGTTTTTTGATTGGGTTGTCGATAGGAACCGCCGTCATATCTACGAGATCTGGGTCATTCTGCAATTGAGCAATGATTCTCTATGCCTCTGCCATAAAGTGAAATCCCCTTGTTTGTGCCTCAAGTGTCAAGAACAATCCCCTTATCTATGCCTTTGTTGTCTCTTCCATTGTTATTTCTTCCCTAGATCTTAGGGCCTCTTGATTCGGCTGCTCTATTGTTTCCACCTATTCATTCAAACTAATGGCCTTGAACCTCATCATGTTTGGGTTAACCATGCTTTGCATACCTCGTCCCAGTCTTGGAAATTCTCTGTGAAGACTTCGTCCTCAAACTTATCATTCCTATACGAACTATAGGATGATACTTGTGAAGCATGTTGGAGGACTAGGCCTTTAGGGTCGTTCTTGCGAAATAGGCTTGTCGGGAATCTGAATTCAAGTTGGGTCAGCCCTTCTTACTTGGATTGAGAAATATAATTTACCAAATAGAACCCCACATGGAAACCGTAGGGTATGAAAGCCCATTTTTTGTCTTTAACCAATGTGGCATTATAGCCCTGTAGGATGGTATGATAACAGATTTATCCCATGACAAGTCGGTCTGGCACAGGAGTTGGTAGGAGATGTGGTGCTCCGATGGTCCCAAACACCTTGAAGTAGTTTTAGCGCTCATCCAAGTACCAATGGCCTACTTTGGCTATAATTTTCTTGGCTTCCACCGATAGCCTTAGGAATTACTTCTTAAAAAGAATAAAATAAATGTGGGGGATGAATTCATTGCAGATGAGTGCGTAATATTTATTTTACCTGTTCTACCATAGCATGCTGAAGTAGACGTGGACTGGGAGCTCTGCAACATGTAAGCTCAAATTCATGCCAGCRAAGACATTCCTTGCGCACATGACATCGAGCAGGTACGAGGCCATGTAGAAAGTTGGTGCCTCTCCTTCCTTTGGTGTCTGAGCCTGCTTTACATAKATGCTTAATTGTTTGGATATTATCGCTCCCYAATTGAAGTTGCTCCCAACAATTGCAACTGTGTGATTGCAACTGTGTATGCTAATTTCGTTTAAGAGATCCCCCCACTATGGGAGCGCTACCTTTGATTCGGTGATTGCCTTTGTATCCCTAAAGGCTGGAGGCTATGAGAAATATTTCTTTGTTGAGGTTTGATGACAGGCTCTGCGCTGGGAGCATACTCCAACTGCCTTGTGGTCCCTGAAAATAAACCTTCATCTATCTCTAGTTCTTTTAGTTTTGGCGCTCTCGACAAGTGTCTGGTGGTTGGATTTCGCGGCGACATTATTCCTACAACTAGAGTGGAGTTTAGAGACTATGTAAGAAACTAGATGAACATATATAAATTATAAGCAACGAATTGACAGGCTTGGATACATACCTATGAAGCTTTTTAAACATGGTTTTTTATTATTAAGAGGGCCAGTATAGTCTTCGAGTTGCTCTATTTTCTCCTTTAGACACTCTGGAATTCACTTATGCGTATAATTAATTTGTTCACAACGGTTCAAGAGATTTAAATAGGGGAGATCTTATCGTGTCACAACAGCCATTCAATTCAGGTTATGTGTGAAATTTCAACAAATCGACCGCCGAAACTTTAGAGGAGTTTGAACTTAAATTCATCGTGGGTTGACGGCGAAGGCGTGGGTGGTAATGTGGTATATCATAGGTTTCAAAATGTTGATGTCTAATCAGTGCATAGGGTAACAACTAATAAGGGATCGAGCATTAACCTATTCCTTAAATGTCCAAAATCCGATTGTATCTAATGTCGCAAACGTCCCATCGTTCCTCTCTTTCAAATGGTGGATCGGGGTTGGGATTGTGCTGTGAAAATTGTCGTTGTTATCCTCCTGGAAAATCTCCGATGCTGATCGATCTTACCGTACAACCCTGACGTGGAAAAGCTAACTCAGAGGTGTGACTAGGACCTAGGGAACCAAAAATGACTCAAGATAGAACTAGACCATACAATGTTCTTACCTGGTAAAGACACATGGCGTTCGATACTAGTGACTTAATTTGATCATATTAATCAGAGTCAGGAATTTCCTTAAGTTATTCGTTCTAAAACAAAATCCTAGCTTGCTGATGCTGAAACATGTCAAGGATCGGCAATTGACGATATACCTACCCAAGTTCTCTCAGATCGGCTTCCTCGAAAAAGTCTCGATGCTGAAAACGCACCAAGAATTGGTGATTGGAGATAAACTTATCGTGGTTGAAATGTTTGTTGTGATCCTTCTGGATTTTCCACAATCCCGATAAAGTGCGTCGGGCATCGAATATCAACGATTTCTTTACATCCATTTTTAACGTTTGTATTCCTCATATTTTACCGATGCCGAAGGGGATCGATTATCTCTCGAACATTTATGCAAAAAACTTACGTAAACAAAAACTTCCTTCTATTGATGCCAATGAGGATTGCTGGTCGACGAATGGTGTTTTCCATGTGGTTCCTTTACTTATGTGAATTATTTCAGACGTCGAACCTGAGTGCGTTAGGTGCAGTGTTTGGCTATCGATTATTAATTCATTTGTTAAGGTCTTCTAGTCATGAGGTTTCATAAGTTCAAAAAAACCTAAATAGGTGATGAGAGTCATGAAAAAAAACAACGATAAGACTTTTTCCCAAATGAAATTGAGTCAGACAGTGAAAAAAACAAGTGGTACCCAAAAAGTGACAAAATTTGATAAGTATTTTTAGGGTGTGTTGAGTTCTCAACAAATGGAGACTTAATGGGAGAAAGAATAATCTATGTTCCTACCTCAGGCTCAGTTGATGCAAAAGATGGTTAAGAACTTAACTGGTTTATATTAGGGCCTCTTCTATCCTTGCATTTGAAATTCCATGATTGGTGAATTCGGGCATTCCTAGAGGGTTTCAACCTTTATTCCACCTTTGTTTCCTTTAACCATGACCCATGCCCTCTTTTGACAAGACTCGAGTAAAGAATTCACTAGCACCAGGCCCTTTAGTTATCATCATTCACTTGCTACGTTGTTGCTCCAATGCCAGCGAGCGTCCATAGCCCCGACAGAGTCACCTTGATGTCACAGACCTTGCTCCACTTCCAGTGAGCATCCATAGCCCCGACGGAGTTACCTGCATACCCTCTCCTACTTTTCACTCATTTGATATAATTGATTTTATTTTTTAAGAATGCCCTCAGCGAGTGGGAGAGGAGGACGTCTGTTATTTGCAAAATGAGATGGTTAAGGTGAATTTTTTTCTAGCTCTATATTGAGGTACATGTGGTCCTTTCCATATTACAACCTTTCCCTTTAGGTTTTACCATACCACCAGGCAGACACTTCATCACTTTTTCAGGGTTGTTTATTTGCACAGTTTAGGCACAAAAGTCCTTCAAAACAACCACAATTCTCCAAATGTTTTTTTTGTGTTGTATGTAAGCATGATTCAGGAAAAAAGTTCGTTATACAACATGAAATAAGGTCAAACAATGACTTTCTAAATCCAAACTTAAAACCGTAACCAATACTATAACAAGGAAAACAAAAAATGAAGAAATCCAAAATTAGCCTACCTAAAAACAAATTATCTGGAAAACACACAGTTTTTTTTTTTTTAACAAAAATATTGTTTTAGGGATTGGCCATTCACTGGGAGGGCATCGATTTCCCCCCTCATATTTTTCAACTGATATGCGCCTGCCCCAATTTTCTTGGCTACCTGAAAAGGTCTGAGCCATGGATTCTAAAACTTCGAATGCTTTCCCTTCGACTCATTCGCTTTGTCCCATTTTAGGACCAAGTCTCCTACTTCAAAATTATTCTCTTTGGCCTTATGCTTGCCAAACCATCTTTTATCTATCTGTTGATGAGAGATGAACTTTGATTTTTCTTTCTCCCTTTCTTATTCTAGCATGAGGAGGGTATCAATTCTTTTTTGTATAACTGATGAGGGTTTTCCTCTAGAATCCTGAGCAAGATGAAGAGAAGGAAGATATATCATGTTCGAGAGAATGGCTTCCTGTCTGTATGCCAAAAAGTATGGGGAATTCCCTATAGCTTCCTTGGGTGTTAATCTATCAGCGCATAATACATTATGATGTGAACTGTTCCAATTCCTCTGGTTGTCTAGAACTGTTTTATTTAATATCCTCACTAGGTTCTTATTGGTTGATTCTTCCACTTCGTTCCCCTGTAGATATTAATTTGCAGAGTATCTGATTATGATTACTTTGTCTAAAGAAAAATATGTTAATAGGGTGGAAGAAAAGTAAGTGGAATTATTGAAAAAAAGGACGTAAGACATACCGAACCTTGTCATCTGTTGGTGTTCTATGAATTGGATCACCACCTTTTCGTTTACATGAGTCTGAGGGACGACCTCTTCCCATTTTGTGGAATAGTCTATGGCAGTTAGTATGTATCTATGTTGTTTTGAAGAAAATGATGTAATTTCTCCTATGATATCTAAACTCCATTGCTCGAATGGCCTGGAGATGACCACATTTTGGAGTGGGACAACTTCTCTCTTTTCCCTCCCCGTGCTTATTTAACAAGTTTTACAGTTTCTAGCGTATGTGTGAGCATCCCTGAATAGAGTAGGCCAATAATAGATGACTCTCGGTATTTTGTGAGAGGTGGTATTCCCTATGAAGTTTCCACCTGCAAGACCATCATGGATCTCCTTCATAACCTTGTATTCATCTTCTTATTCGAGACATCTTAAAATTACCGCATCATAATTAACGCAGAAGAGCATCGAATTTATGAGACGATATTGCACTGATTTTAGCCTAAGACATCTCCTTTCCTTAGGGTTTAGGTTTTCTGGGCAAGCCCCATGATGCAGGAGATAAGATAATTCCCATACCAAGACTCCTTCCCTGGGGGGACATATGAAGCTTCACTACACCATAATGACAATTAATTCTCCCACCTGGGGTATTCATTTACTTGGTCTCGGGCTTCAACTGCAAGTTTACAAAATCCTTTCCCTTTAACCAACTTGGTAGGTTTTATATCGAGATCAAATTCTTGGACCACTTCCATCCAGTTTCCTCTTCTTTCCCCYTTATCCTACTGAGTGAATATGGATCGAACTGCAGTATGAGGCACAATGACTTTGGTGTGGTTCTTTAGGATGTAAGATCTGAAGTGTTTCACTACCTTGTACACCTCGTAAGCCTGCTTGTCTATAGAAGGGTAATTTAGTTCTTCCCCTTGGATATTAGTGCTCATAAATGAGACTGGGAACTCATTGTTATCATCATCCTTTTGAGTCAATACTGCAACTAACGATTGGTCAGAGGCAAAGGTGTAGAGAAAAAAGTCTTTGCTAAATTCGAGACTTCGCAACACTGGAGCTTGAGATATTGTAGTCTTAATATTGTTGAAATAACTTTTTCTTTCATCATCCCACTTAAATTCAACATATTTGCAGATCATCTTTTGTAAGGGTTTGATAGTTTCAGTGAAATTGGGGGTGAACTTTCTCACAAAATTGATTTTCCCAAAGAAAGATTGCATAGCCTTTTTGTTGTGGGGTAATGGAAGCCGAGCTATATCCCTAATTCGTTCTAGGTCTATACGAATTCCTACTTGAGATATACCATGACCTAGTAGTTTCCCTTCCTCGACACCAATGATAGTTTTCTTAGGGTTTAAGGATATACCGTATTTCCTACACCTTTCAAAAATATGGGTTAAGTGTTGGATGTGATCTTCTCTGTTCTTTGAATACACAGTCATGTCATCCAAATAAACTACTACACATTTGTTGATTAGTCTTCGAAACACTACGTCCATGGCCCTTTGGAAGGTTTCCCCTGCATTGATTAACCCAAAGGGCATGCATTTATAAGCAAAGTTTCCCCACTTGGTTCATAAGGTATTTTTCAAACAATCTTCCTTTGAAACTAGAACTTGGTTATAACCTGAAAAACAGTCCAACAACGAGAAAATCTCAAAGCCAGACATAGTATGCAAGAGTTTCTCCATCGATAGGATTGGGTAGTTGTCCATTTATAATGCTCTGTTTAGGTTTCTAAAATCCACACACAGACGGATTTCCTCAGAATTTTTCCTGACAGGAACTAAGTTTTCTACCCAAGTAGAGTGTCTAATCTGAAAGATGATTTTAGCATCTAGTAATTTTTTTAACTCTTGACACATGAGGGGTTCCAGAGATGGGTGGTACTTCCAGATCTTCTTTTAGAAGGGTTTTACTCCAGGTTTTAACATTATTGTGTGTTGAATGATACAAGTATCATAAGTTTTCAGATCTCAGTAGGACCATGCAAACAAATCTTGATATTCTCTAAAAAAATTGAGATAGGCCTTCCTTTCTTATTTAGATACTGTCTTGTCGATATTTATATTCTTGGGGTTTTTCGGGGTTCCTAGATTTATAGTCTAGTACATGGGATAGGAACTCCCCGTCTTTATGTTCGTTGACCCTATGTATATTTCCCTTAAGTCAAAAAGGTTTTCTAAATTGGCTACCCATTTCGGTATCGTGTGAAACCTTAGTTTTTCAGTTGATTGATCTGTTTCAACTCTTTTTGCATGGGGATTGGTTTCTACCATTTGTTCCTGAAATATTTCATTGTCGATAGCTAGATCTTTAAAATTTTCCTGATTGGTTAAAATTTTTATGATCTGTTCATCTCCTTCAAGGACCTTCGAATTATAAATATTGTTGGGCACCGACGGTTTGTAGATTAGCTCCACAACAAACTAGGAGGCTTCATACTATTCTAAAGGGGATATCCTTGAGGCAGCGGTGGCTAGGGAATTAGCAAGAGTGTTCTTTGTTCTTGGGATCACTGTAATGTTGAAGGCTTCAAATTGTTCTATTAGTCTGTGCACTTCTTGTTGATAATTCCTCAGGTGGGGAGAGTTGTAGTGCATAGTGTTCCTTACCTATATAACAATGATTTCAGAGTCTTCGAAAACCTTTAGTTCTTTAACGTTTAAGTCTATGGATTTATTTAGCCCTTGTACTAGAGCTTCATACTCGATAGTGTTGTTTGTGCATTCAAATTCTAGTTTACAAGACATAAAATTTTGTTTTCCCTTGGGATCAATGAGGATACACCCCACTCGATCCTTCTTATGACTTGGAATCATCAACGTACAAGGTCCAAACTTGAGAGAGAAAACCCTCAGCTTCTTTTTTCCTACCACTTTCCTCCTTTCCTCCTATCTACTCCATGTTTTTTAACAGAGGTTCTTGACAGGAGAGGATTTATTCTTCCTCTATCAGAAAATTCTTTTGAAAATTCATTTTGGAGTTTTGAGTAAGAGGGACCTCAGATGAGAGAGGTGAGAAATTACCAAAATCAGAGTCACAGGAATAATTGCCTACTATGGGGAAATCAACCAAAGAGAGTTCATTGTGGGCTTCTAGGTCGGTGACAGTATGTTTTATATATATTTCCCTATCGATCTTGATCACATTCATGTGCCCCTTTAATGACAACCAAAGGTGAGCCCAGTCTATACTAAAGTGTCCATTTAACTTGTCGGACCAATTTTGACTAAGAAGCAATCCGTAAGATTTTGGGATGTCTACAACAATGATGCCAATCACTTGGACAAATTTCAGGTGTGTCTCCATCCTAATCATGACATCTTTCAGCTCTCCCATAACCTTCACCTGGGTTATGTGTAGTTGTATCACATGTTTATCACTTTTGAGAGGGACTTCGTTCAATTTATTTCATATAGATAATGACATAACATTAGAGGATTCCCCTGAGTCAACCAAACAATTATGGAGGTTTCTGTTGAATAATTTGTTAGAAAAAACAAGACCGTGGAGAAATAAAATAAAACAAACATGGAAACAAAACACAGAAGATACACAATACAATAAAGACACTGATTTACATGGTTCACCCAGTGTGGGCTATGTCCACCAAATAAATTGTTAGGTCCTTCCTTTATTATTATCCATCATATGAAGGGATACAACCTACAACAAACCCACTGTAACTTCCTCTTCTTTCTCTCACAGTCTCCTATCTCAGAATACAATATTCTCCATCAACCATAGCCGCAATACATTTCCCTCATAAAAGAGGGTTTCCTTATAGGGAAAAAAACCCTAACATAATCTCTATCGTTATATCTATGACCTTATAATGAATGGTCCATATTTACAATGAAATTCAAATATACATTTACAAGGCAATTTTTCCTTCGAGGGCTTCGTCCCCAAACCCCCCAACAGGGGGTATATCCCCCCCGGACCCCGTAGAGGGGGTACCCCCCCTTTGCACTCCCCTGTGTGGAAGAGTGTACATACTTTTGGGGTGTAAATAATTCATGGGGTATAAACACAGCTGAAAGTAAAAGACCTCTGAATCAGAAAGATAACCAGGCTCCACAACCAACAATCTCCCACTTGGAGACTGATCTCAAAAACTCCACCACTGTTGTATATGCTGGACTCTGAACCTTCTTGGACCTGGAAAATTTCTCATCTTCATCTTCATTCTTGAAGACCAACTAAAAATAAGAAGGAACTCAGTTTCTCCCTAGTTACTCCCTTTGTTAACATGTTTGCAGGATTTTGGCTAGTGTGTATCTTTTCCAACTTCAAATGTCCATCTTCCAAGGTGGATCATATGAAGTGGTACCTCAACTGTATATTCTTAGTCTTCAAATGGAAGGCTGAGTTATTTACAATATGAATGACACTCTCACTGTCATAGTACAACCTGTTATTCTCTTGCTTCTTTCCAAATTCCTCCATAAACCTCTATAACCAAATCGTCTCTTTACTAGCCTCTGTAGCAACAACATACTCTGCCTCTATTATTGAAAGTGAAAAAACCTTTTGCAGTTTTGAAATCCAACTTACTGTTTTTCCACCTATAGTAAACACATACCCTGTGGTACTCCTCCTACTATCTTTATCACCTGCCATATCTGAATCAACATATCCTTGTAGAATAGTTTCTGAGAATGCATGATTAGCAGTACCTCCCAAGTATCTGAGAATCCACTTTACTGCCTCCCAATGTTCTCTACCTAGATTGTTCATATATCTGCTCACAACTCCCACTACATGTGCAATATTTGGTCTTGTGCAAACCATTACATACATCAAGATGCCAACTACTGATGAATATGGGACCGTGGACATGTATTCTATCTCCTCTTGTGTCTTGGGACACATTTCATTAGTTAATTTGAAATGGTTTTCCAAAGGTGTACTAACTGGTTTTGCATTCTGCATTCTAAACCTCTCCAACACCTTCTCTATCTACTCACCCTGAGACAATGTCAGTTTGCGATTTTTCCCATCTCTTGTTATTCTCATACCAAGGATTTTCTTTATAGCACCCAAATCCTTCATCGCAAATTAATTGGCTAATTTATTCTTGAGCACATTTATATCCTTCATATTAGACCCTGCAACAAGCATGTCATCTACATACAATAGCAAGATAATAAAGCTTCCATTTTCTAGCTTTTTAAAATAAACACAGTGATCAGAATGACATCTACTATAACCCTATTCTATCATAAACTTGTCAAACTTTAGATACCACTGCCTTGGAGCTTGCTTGAGGCCATATAAGCTCTTCTTCAACTTGCATACCAAATTCTCCTTCGCTTTGACCTCATACCCATGTGACTGCTGCATACAAATCTCTTCCTCCAAATCCCCATGGAGAAAAGTTGTTTTTACATATAACTATTCAAGATGCAAATATTCTACTTCCACAAGACTTAAAATAGTTCTAATTGAAGTCATTTTAACAACAGGAGAAAATATTTCATCAAAATCTATACCTTTCTTTTTTTCAAACTCCTTTACAACAAGTCT